>JARFOD010078056.1:0-20246 GCA_031763545.1 Mopalia muscosa
ACAAGATGTGGCTCCCGCAATCAAGGGGGGGGGGGGGGGAGGGGGATTTTAAAAGGTTTCTTCTAGGTTTTCCATCGAAATAGAGCAGGGAACAGTGAGAAGTGGACACTCTGACATCATATAAGTGGAATACCCTTGAGTACAACGTTAAACTCCAATCAAACAAACAAACACATGGCTCGGACATGAAAAATTTATTTGATCCCATTATAACATCTACTTTTCCAGCTTCCATGAATCATAAGTGGAGAAATGGACCGGAAATCTGTATAAGCCTGCTGTGTGAATAATGTGTTTCTGGCTGTAATAAGCAAACAATAGATCAATAATGTACATGACATTTAGAGATCAATGATGCACAGTTGGATTGATTATTACAACTGAACACTAACTAAATTATATATAATCATAAGAAATTGCAGGAATTCGTTAAAAGACTCCAGGTATTTACATGTTTAGCCATGACAGATGAGTAACTGTATTAAAAGGCCCTCCATAATAATTGATTAGTTTCTTGCAATCCGATTCACCTAAACAAATTTACATCAGACATTTAGTTGTAAAGGTAAGAGTTTAGAGGGTTTATTTTCTGGGTTTTTTTTTTCATTGATGACTTTTGGGAAAATTAAACAACTCTTCATAAAAAATAAAAAGGGATGCCCTTGTTTTTAGATTTAGCGTTGAATACACTGCTATCAGCTAAGTGACGTAGCCAATAGCAGCTCTTAAACAAAATGTTTTTGGATGTGCCATGGGACATAGTTTCAAACAAAAGTAATCTGTTTTATTCCAATAAAAAAAAAAACGAAAAAAAAAATTGATACCTAAAAACATTTTGATACATTTACAGGAAACAAATATGTTATTGTAATGGCCTAATTGTAGATTTTACCCTTGGTAATGTTAGTATGGCAGTGAGATTATTGTTAAATTCACATCTTATGATATATATATATTGTGTAAGACTAAATGGAACAGCTGTTTCCCATATGTACAATCAGTGCAGCCTGTCAAATTGTAAACATACACAATACAATGTCAACATACACATGTCGGTTGGTTTTCTTATCAGGTGAATGTGAAGAGCATCATGCCGACTGCAGAATGTCTGATACATGGCATGGAAAACACAAGAGCTGTTGTTGCCAAGGACACAAACAATTTTAATGATTTTGTCAATAGAATTGATACTTTTTAAGTGCTTTGGAAAACAAACATGTATCTTTATACCATTATGAATAAATAATACCACTCCAAACATTAGGAGGTTTGGAGGCAGCTTCCTGTTGCCTGGCTATCAGGGGCTTAGCCAGCAATCAAAAGTATGTGTCCAAAATGGTCATTTTTCTTATCTTTTTAAATTTTCTTAAAGCAGGGTGTCCAAATGATGGGTGGATACCCAGCTCTTGCCTGGTACCCACAGAACTAAAAGACAACAGAACACTAATCTGATCTGTTGGGGATGTCTTTGTACTGTATCATGTGATAGTCCTATTTTGGATTTGTTGGTTGCCAAAGGATGGTACCCTTCATATTGGCTCTCTGGCTTAGGGTAGTGTGTTTGAAGATTAACAATTTCCAACATTATAGATATGCTTCACATCTTGATTGTGCTAGTGTCAATAATTGTCATACACCTTTGTCATATAAGTGAAAAACACCAATCAATCAATCAAACTCCATATGGTTAAGTAAGCCTATGTAAGGTGTTAAACCCAAATCAAACAACCAATTTTTGTTCTATGATTTACAGTATGTGTGCAGACTGTTTATCCATATATTTATCTTAAGTTCATTTAGAAACCAATCTCCTAGGGAAAAATTTAATTTAATGGGAACGGAAAACGACCTAAAAACACTTAAACCATTGAAAATACCATTATTGTTATTCCATTATCTTTGGGCTGGTCGAAGTGTCTCAATTTCCCCCCATTTCCTCCACCCACGTCGATAACAAGCTGGTGTAAGCTGATTGTCACCTGTAATCAATGTATTGATTAGACGAGTTCCAGGCAGGTAAAAGCACAGCTAATGTCAGCGTGACAAAGTAGAGACATGATGCAGTTCCATCTGTAAATGTAAAATTTCAGACTTTTTCCAAAAATGATTATCTCCTGTTGAGGAATTTGTTGTTCTACCAAGTAAACTCTTCACTCTTTTCACCAAAAGTTGTTCAAGCCAAACTGAAGCTGAAATACCACTGAAAGTGACCTGAAACACAAATCAACCAATCAATACAATTCCAATGGACCTTACTTATAAGAAGACTTGTGTTTTCAGATTTGAGAAGCAAAGAGAGACCCATTTGTTGTGTACTTTTATCATTTTTTGGTTTCTTATGATTTTCCTGTCTTAACATTGTTATTTTTTTTTTGCCAGTGATGCTTTGGGTGGATTTCATCACCCATCATATCTAACCTAAAGTTTGATGTAAAACATCAATCAAACCAGCATTTGTAAGCAATCAGAAACAGTCAAACCATATTAAACAAACAAAAAACTAATCCAACGTTCCCAATAAAAAATGGTTTTGCACCTAAATTGCGTGTGAAGTGAACAAGCTGTCATCATATTTGGGAAAAACCTTTGAGTATGACGTTAAACTCCTATCAATTAAATAAACGAATCCAATAAAAATGTCTATCCAGGAAGTGTTTTCTTTGAGAACTCTTAAATCCATCCCTTTTTCTAATGTTTGTTTTCCTCTGTCATAGGTCGAGTCCCTGAGTGAATATGGCGACAGTCGGGAGAGGGTCAAGCATTTTACCTTTGATTACTGTTATAATTCGTTTGACCAACCACAGAACCCAATATATGCATCACAGGAAGTGGTAAGTTATGGCACTTATTATTCAAAACAAGAAGGATACATTCAAGTATGGATAACAAGAATACGTTTAAAACTGAACCAACACAAGTCCCTGAGCTACTCTGCGTAAGCGTTTTAAAAGCTTTCAGGCCTCATGCAGTTTAAAATATCATACAAAACCTAATGTTTATGAGGAATTTCTTGAGAGTTCATGTTGTTTTTTAATGTATTTTTTACCTCAGTCAAGTACGAAGTATTGGGCACAATAGGATCTACTCTGATTCTATTTTGATAGGTGTAGTATCAAGCAAATCTTAAGTTACCCATACTTGATATAAACAAATGAACACAATCAAACAGACATGTTTGCCTTATGATAAACTCATGTCCTGTTGAAATGCAGACAATGGCTCAATACTCAAATCAATTATAACTTTGATAGCTCGAATGGTAGAAAGTTAACCATATGTGATCCCAACTTTTTTTCGTTGAAATTAGCTTCTCTTGGTAGATTCCCTTGAAGATCTTGGTACAATCTTTTGGGTGCACTATGTGCATCCATATTATTTGATTTTGAATCTGAGTTTGGTTCAGTGGTCTAAGGGTGTCTGATCTCTGATCTTCCATTGATGTACCTCTCACAGGCTTTGATACCATTTGTCAACTTTTGGGCACACAAGGAACTCACACAGTGTATCTCTGGCAATCACTAGGGTTGTTTGTCAAAGATTTATTTTGTGATTTTCAACCATGGTACGATTGTATCATGAAACACTCTGAGGATGATAGTGAAGGCCAATCAATGGATCAATCAGTCAATCAGACAAGTCCTGTGTCGAAAGCACAAATATGTAAAGCAGCAGCAAATGCAAAAATTTGGGATTAAGTTATCCCAGAAAATTCTAGAGGACTGATTTTAAGGTTATGCCGGAAAAGATTACAGCACAGGCTTGCTTGTCCTGCAAAGACTTACCGTATTGATTGTTTATCAGGGCCAGATTTTATGTAGTTGTTCTGACATGTAGGTCTTGATTTTACCCTTTCAAATTATGTCATTTTGACCGCAAGTTAAATATGTTTTTGAAATGATTAATCATCAATCCAATTAACATTTTATTCCTTGGAAGGCCTCTAGCTTAGTTGTTAAAAGGTACCTTTCAGTGTGAAGTATACATGTAGGTAAGATACAACATAGAGGTAAATGTGTAAATAATAGTTGTTAAGTGTCAGATTTATTATTTAAGCTGTAAACTGGAAGAGGTAACATTCCTGAGCTGCTATGGGCCTATGAAGTGCACCCTAATCTACTCAACTCACTATCAATATGATATTCAGGGCTGTAGAATAGATATAACATATGTTGTCGGGCAGGTGACCCTCTGCCGTGGCTCAGTGACTAGCCTGTTGGCCTGCAATATCCAGCTTTCATTTTACAGTTATGTCTTAAATGTAAGAGTGTCCAATAAACTAAGAAGTTGTTGTCCATACCAGTGCTTTCCATCTCATATTTACATGTAGTTGCACCTCTAAAGCACCATCTCCCAGTGGACCGTAGGTATCTGAACAGAGAGGGTCACATGTGTTGACTTTGGCTATCACAAGGGGTGTTAGGGATGTTTTTACGCAATTTCGCCTCGTCTTTTTCACTAAATTTAAGCAAGGAACATCTGTTAGTGGATAATCCTATATCATAAAAGTCCATTACTTTTGAGCACAATGTTTATCCTTCAAAAAAACAACAAAAAAGCTTATTTTTAATTTTTATTTTTTATTTTTTTTCTTATATTTTTTTTTTCTATTTTTATAATGTTGATCAATGTTTACAGCCTTTATTAAATTTATAAATTATTATTTAACCACTTGACATCAAATGACTTATGGCTCATCCACTTACTGGTCGTCGCGCTTTCAAACAACGAAGGTCTATAATACTGTTTATACTTAATAAAGCTTGTTCTTTGAAAGCTATTATTCTTCTGAATGTTTGCTAACTTTGGTTATTCATCGACAGATGCATGTTAACTGTCCATAATATTGTGATTGATATGGATTCATTCATTCATCCTATAAGGAATCAACTTTGTAACACTTGAACTTTTCATCAGATAGCAGCCAGCCTATTGTTTATGGGATGTTCTTTTTACCCAGCTTAGTATGTAATGTCACAGATATAATTTAAAGTTTATTGTGATGTACATGTACACCTAAAGTCTAGATAAGCTCTCTGGCTAACTGAGGTGGTTTTACAAGGTTTCCTCCCAATTTTCCACCGTAAAGAGGCAAGGAACAGTATGAAATGGAGAATCTGTCGTTATATAAGGAAATACCCAGGAGTACTACGTTAAACCCCAATAAAACAAATCATGTCAGTGAAATACCCTTGAGCACAGTGTAATCAATCGTACTCTACATATCACTGTAAACTAACATACAGTTTAAGTGGATACATGAAGGACAGAGTTTCTTCTTGCCCTGGGGTTTTCAGAGCTAAATGGCAACACTAAACCAATCTTTTATCACCTGTTTGCTTTCATTCCTGTGACTCTTGTCTTGTCCTCTTGCCAGTGACATCTAAAGTTATTTCTGGACCAATTATGTTAATCAGAAAAATGAATCCCATTGTAGTGTAAAGGGCAGTTACCTCCTTTGTTTTGTGTAATGTTATTCTTATTGGGCCTTTACCATTATGCGTCACTTCCTTTAGTTATTGGACTGACACTGTACCATTATGACATATGGTTGTAATAACTTTGGTTACAGCGAGATCCCTCGCAAGCAAACAACCACACTTAAGGCCATCAGAGCTGTTAGAGAAGTTATCACAGCTAGAATAAAAATATTGACACTCTCATATCGAATCATAAATGGAACTAGTTTCACTAGTATACCTATTTTTGGCCATAAATCACACTTGATCAAGAATGTAAAGTGAAATAATGACTGTAACCCTAGCTAGATCAACACGTAATCTGTCTAGTTAGATATCAATATGTAGGTCAAAAGTCATTACATAACCCTACAATGTTTGTGATATATTACAGTATAAATATCTCTATTGCTTTCTTTGTGATGTATTTAAAGGTATTTCAATATTTGACAATAACTTGTCAAACACAAAGTACACATAGCCACAAAAACATATATGATGTGAAGTATTTTGCTCTGTTGTAAAATTAATGTCCCTCCAGTGCTGCTGACACAGCTAATGATTATGTAAAAGACCTACTGCTCGCAGGGGCTTTGAAAACACAGCGTACAATACTATTGTCAACCACCATGTTCATACAGAGTCGATGGATGGGTGGGAGGGAGGGTCTAAAGTTACAGGTGACCACTATTGAAGCTCAATAGGTGAGCCTTTAGGAATAGAGAAATATAAACCCTCTCTGGCGCACACTGACAACTTTTACATTATAAAATTAAGCTTTCAGCTTTCAAATAGTGTATTTAACACAACCAGGGGCTTAGCCACAAATCCAAAGTAGGATGTCCAAAATGGTCATTTTGCTTTACTTTTCAAATAACTGGGTGTCCACTTTTGACAGTTTTCCGATCTTCTGCATGTTAAAGTTTAATGAAACAGGGTGTCCAAATGAGGAAATTGTAAACCTAAGCCCTTGAACACAACAATCTTTCAGCTTAACTTTTACAAGAGCATGCTTGCTAAAAGGGGGGTAATTTATTTTATAAATTGGATAAAGGTTCCAACCTTTTCTTATTTATAGTCAAACATTTCTGTCTCAAATTGCTGTTTCAAAACATATATCAGTTTTAGAACTAACTATTATTAATCTGTGAATTTCTTGCAACACATATTGTTGATATATCTGTAACCGCTTTCAACCTATTGAAACATGTGCGTTTGATGTATGTACTTTGTTGTTATCTTCATAAAAGTGGATATGCATGAAAGGAGTGATGGATTGCCAGCTTCCTTTAAGCGCCTGAGCTGCCAGTCTTATACCTGTAGTAGAATACTTGTTACCTGCAGTTTATCAATCACTACTCAGGTGGTAGATATTGATATAGGTAATGGGGTAAATAACTAACAAGTATTCCACACGATACCTTGTGTGTTTTGTGAAGAAGATTATAGTAGTCCCAGAAGGGGGTGGCCCTAATCGCTGTATGTCAACACTGGGCAGAAGTGAAGTAAACAGGTGTTGACAGGTAGGATCTGCCACTAATCCTACTGTAATCTAATCACTCACTTTTTGTGCCACTAGTCTAATCTGCCTTCTTAAAAGCATGGTGGAAAGTTGGTTGGGGTTCGTTGGGCATGGCAGTTCTTTTGGGACTGTCTACACTACATGGCAGCACAATGGGGATATCCTGTCCATTGCACACTTTCACTTTTAAAATCATGTCTTGCATCCTGTGCTTGTCTTGTATCTTTTTAAAGACAATTTTCAAAAGCATGTGAAGAGAAACAACAAAACATGAATACAATCAGGGATTGATATGAGTCAGTTGTTTTGGGGGATTGAATAGGCCTACAGGTGCCCCAAATTTAGTGCATAAAAAAATCAAGATTTCCATTTTTATACAACTACAACTATTAATTTTTTTTCAAAAATTAATTAAAAACAAAGATTTTTTTTTTAAAAAGGGTTTTTAAATCGTAATTTTATTCAATTTGGTAAATCAAATATTCAATTCTTTATAGTAACGGATACTCTAGAAAAATAGTTGAAGGTTTACAGACCTGTATTGTAATCGTTTTTTGGCATAACCCTCACAATAGCTATCAAAATTTTGTGAGATAACTTTTGCATTTACCACTGCTTTGTTGATTTTCTTAATACATATATGTGAATTTATGCAAAATAAAGCAAAATTGCTTTATAATACAAACTTCATTGATGATCAGATTGACAAAAATTGTTCAAATCAGTTGCAAAATGCAAATAAAGACAAACACTGCATTTTGAGAAACTTATCAAATCTGACTTGGGGGAAACTTATTAAATCGGTCCTCCTTCATTAAGTTTACATAACCATGAAAAGACCCTGCTGTTAGATCCATTATCAACAACAGCACAGGCAGGGCTGATTGTCAACCATTCAAATCAAATATACTTTCAATGTTGTCAGCAACTTTATGTGAGATCTTTATCCTGAGGACTGACAGTCTGGCACCTGTCACAATCATGTAATTACCATTACCTGTTTAAAAATCCAATTTAGCAAACGGATATTTAAGACGTAATAAAAACGGATGTCACGCATGGTAATACCTTTGAAATTAAAAGTAATATGATTCAGGAACGTATACAGGAACTGCGTTGTCAGAAAACAGATATTCATTTCATATTAATTGTTTAGAGTGCTGTGATCAAGATATTCACTTATCATGGACCACACAAACCAAAGGTCTTGATTGAAGGGAACTGAGGGTGTTTTCTTTTGAGTATATGTAGTGAGACAAAACTTGTATAAACATGTCACAGAAAGGAATCAGCTGAGACGTGAAGGGTTTGATATGCACCCACCTCTGTTTAGCTCAAGGCATGTCACTAATGGTTTGTTATCTGACCCTCTCCGTTATAATTCACCTGTATACCTGAACACAGGTAATCATTTACAAGTCGCAGTTACCATTATTTGTCTGAGTAAAGAGACACCTCAACCTTAAAGCCAAAGGTGGGCTTTCTAGAACCTGGAGTTGTGCCAATGAAGTCAATGACGTTGATATGTTTATTAAAACCATTTGAATTTTTCAAATGTTTTCGATGTGGGTTATGCTGTAGGATAGTAGACAAAAAGACAAATCATTAACTAAAATCCATAATAAAAAGGTTAACGACTGGACATTTTATGGTACAGAAATATCATAAAGTTGAGATGGATAAAAGGACCATCTGTGACATAATACTTTTAGAACTTTAGGTCAACAGAAAAGAGATTTTGTTGTAGTGCCTCTCTGTGTAATTTGCACTCTTTTTTTAAAGTTCTTTGATTATCTTCTTTCCTTTATGGGCTGGCACATCATCAGTCTTGAATTAAACAACCTATGTCTCATGTAAAACACTCAATAAACAAACAAGCAATTTTATTAAAATAAGTTATTCATGTTTGTTGCTAGTTATATTGAGGATGATTTTCTTTCCTCTATGGGCTGGCACATCATCAGTCTTGAATTAAACAACCTGTGTCTCATGTAAAACGCTCAATAAACAAACAAGCAATTTTATTAAAATAAGTTATTCATGTTTGTTGCTAGTTATATTGAGGATGATTTCCTTCATCATTGGCTGGCACATCATCAGTCTTGAATAAAACAACTTGTGTCTCATGTGAAACACTCAATAAACAAACAAGCAATTTTATGGGAATAAGTTATTCATGTTTGTTGCTAGTTATATTGAGGATGATTTTCTTTCCTCTATGGGCTGGCAAATCATCAGTCTTGAATAAAACAACTTGTGTCTCATGTAAAACACTCAATAAACAAACAAGCAATTTTATGGGAATAAGTTACTCATGTTCAAGGTGTGGAATTCATTTAAATGGTGTGCTACTTGTTGTACATATGATGGACAGCCCAAATGGTAAGCATGGCTGACATTCCAGGCTGTCTGAATATTTCTCATAGCACCCATTCCCTATGTACAGTGTACATTGTTTGGTTATAACCACTACAACGGCAACCCGGTTGTGTGCTTGACATTTTCATTCTGGTAGGCTGGTAGCAAATTAATCTAAAAACTATATGACCTTCCTGCACATGCTGCAAAGGTTATGTAATTTCTTTCATTGTCATTTGCTTTGTGATTTTAAAAGATTAGTACAATGTAATTTCCGCATTCTGACTCTTTCTGGGCATTGTTTCTACTTTCTACTAGAAAAATATATAGTCAATAAATCAGAGGAACCTTAATTTTAGGATAAATATTAAGTTTTGTGGCTTGCCAGTGTGAAGTTGAAGTTATTTGAAGTATATATCAACATTGTATGAGTGAAAAAAGCCTACAGCTAAAACATCATGTCAAACATCAATCTATCAATCAATGAACCAATGAGTCAATCAATCAATCAATCAATCAATCTATTCAGATCTGAGTCCTGCTAAAGTAAGTTAGTGAAGGATTGGGGAGAAGGAGGGGCGCTTCCTGTTGCTCTGGTGCTTTCAGAGCAAATGGGTAACACTGATGAAGCCGACTGGATCCATGATCTGTTTTATAGTGATGTCTTGTAATTGTTCTGTTTTTGTCAAGTCTAGTCTTTGTTTGTTGCTAGTGGCGTCAAGCGTGGTTTCCTTCACCCAGTGGGCTAGGCCAGGCTGGCATACCATCATGGGAGTGCAACAACCTTATAAGTATGAAATTAAACCCCAATCAAACAAACAAACAAACATATTAAATTATACTTGTTTGTACATGGACTAAATTACCCTATCCCAGGGATCCCTATTGAGTGCTATATTTTTCGTTCTTATCAGATGTGGTGAGAATGTAGACAGCTGCTGTATAAATAACTTTTGGATTGACCTAATAAAGCCGACTGTATAGTGTGGCACTGCAGAGAAGTTCATCTCCTGTAAATTCCAGCCACTGCTGACAGAATTTCAACTCTTCCACTTCACCCTGTGGCTTCCGGCCAAATTCACTTCCTCATATATAACTACACCCGCTCTTAAAATTTCGGTACATGCAGTGTATCTCCTCTGCATGAAATGTCAGTAAATTCCATCACTGTTCAGCCAAGGACAATTTCACCTAAATCATGAAAATCTTATTTATTTGAGTCTTTCGTCCATTCAGTTATGAGTTTCTGGCTAAGGGCAGTTTGTTTGAAAAGTATCCATGCTGTTCTACATGTAATTTAGCACTAGAGGAAACTAAATTTCCAGCAGTATTAAAACACCTCACATTTTATGGTTGTGCTAGTGTCAATTATTCTGGGAATACACTGCCATCATATAAGGGAAATACCCTTAAGCACGGCATAAAACACAAATCAATCATTCAATCAACCATTCAGTTATATTGTGAATTATTCAAATAATTATTAAGTATTTTCTTATTGTGTTAATATTTAATTTCAGTTATCAAACTTAATTAGTTTGTTTACAGTCATAATTTATGATGAGACAGAATTTGGAGACTCCGTTTATGTTGACCTTCATAACCAAAGTGCGACATTAAAACCAATCAAACAAACAAATCATAATAAAAAATGTTTTGGCATTGATTTGTTCAATAGCTGACAGAGGAAGATATTTCAGATGTAGATGTAGTTTTACTAGTTGAAATTTTGATGTAACCTTGCATACTAACATGCAAAAAGCTGTCGTATCAACTATGATTTGAGTGGACAAAAATAATCCACAGTATAACGTTAGCAAGCACAAATTGTAACTACATTTTAACTTTTCCACATAAAACGTGTTTTCTGTAAAGCATCCTGACCACTAGTCTACGGTGTTCTGCTAAAAATACTCTGACCACACTATAAACTCTGTGTGAACTGAAAATCACACCAACTTATAATTCTCAAAACGCCACATCTTATTTTCTTTTGGATACAAATGCTCCTGAATTACCTCCGGGCAAGTTTTAAGGACACAGCATACTGATTTGCCTCTCTGCTGGCTGTGTGCTTTGGAATGTTGTTGTTAAGGTTCAATTCCATGGCCCATACTATCTTAGACACTCTGGTCTGCAGAGTGTCTATTATGTAGGAATGGGTTTTTGTCTGGTCTGTATGTCCGATTCAAATCATATTTCAATCAACAGGCAATTTACTGAGCACCATTAGTTTTTGATTGAAAAACCACCACAAGCTCTTTGACTAAAGCTGCCATTCTTGACTAGCCTCTTTTTATTGAGCTTGTTCTTATAAAGAAAATGGAAATATTCATAATTTACACATGGAAAGTTTCATACTTGAGTTGTCATTTGACTGCAGTATGTCCTTTGTGTTTGTCTGGCACATATACATGTACTTATAAGCTGTAGCAGTTTCCCACTAACAGCCAGATGGTTAGCAGCCCCTCACAGCTGATTTTAGGTTCATTGTGGCCCAGGTCAAAATTTGCGGGTAATTTTAAGTACCAGAGTAGCAGCACATGAGAAAACACCCTTTGAATTCTCTACAAAAACACAAACATAAGACCATAGCAGCAAGAAAAGCCACTTTAAGCATCGCTGTTGTTGAAATAAATCAACAAAAGGATCACCTAAGGTCAGGGGTATGGGGGCATTAGTACAATGTTCCCTTCAAGAAAATGTCCTTTCTTTTTTAAAAACATTTTGTTTCAAGTACATTTATTTTTTGTTTTAAGAGTGGGATATGTTTGTATAGTTTGTGTTCAAGTTATCTGAGGTTTCCAATGTGAACTGATTCCATCTTGTACTATGTACACACCAAAGACATCTGGTTAACCATTTCCATGTTTTCTGTTCTTGAACTAAAGTCAAGTGTAACTGTAACCAGTTCATTGTTGTTTGCTGCAGTCTAAATTACCAATTTTTCAGTAATTCTCTGCTTGTCCGGGAAATAAATTGCTCTTGGTGCCCAGGGGCTGGTTGCTTGAATGCTATTAAATTCAATACTATATTGGATGATTTCACGCCATGTTGAAGGTGTATCTCTAACCTGGTATTAGGGTTTAAATCTGGTGTTAGCGGCTAATCTTCTTTCGAAGCAACTGGACTCTGGGGCTTTCAAAGCTAAGGTCTTGATGCAACAGGAAGCTGATCTGTTTGTCCTGTCTTAGTTATCCATTAGGGATAATTGTCCCGTCTTCTCATCATTTGCTGCCATTGATGTCAACTTTAATTTACTTGCTTAATGCTGGCACACTGACTTCTTTTTCATCAAGTTTCTGACCAGTCAAATGCATTATATTTTTCATTTCTGTAAATGACTTTTTGTAAACATTTTAAATAGCGAAAAAAACTGTCAAAAAAATATTTCTTAAGCAATAAAGTTTTGTCAGATGAAAATATGATTTTATTGATACTTGTGGACATTTAAATCAGGCATTAAGTTATAATTGTACTTTATTCAGGCACCGGCTACATGCACTAGGGGCTTGCATAAGTGTAGCTCCCTGGGCATTTAGAAATGTATTGTTTTGTTTTAATTTAGGCCCACATAATTGGGCATTTTTAATTTGGGCACAGCCTTTGCAACTGACATTTTAGAATTTACAATATAGAACCTTGGGCACATATCACATATATATTGTAATAGACAGGGTATGACACACTTTGCAATTTATACTGATTTTCTCCCAGCTTTCTCACTGCTCTAGTTTCCTACATGTTCTGCAACATTAACACTTAACAACTGGTACATGAATATATTTGCTATTAGACTAGCATCTCTTTGACATGCTTCTCGGTGAGAAAGATTTGCAGCCTTTACCTGGATGAAAAATGAAATATATATTTGCTGTAGAATGTTTTTGTTTGCCTTTATCATAAGATTTCTATTAAAAAAATGTTATGTAGATAAACAAATGTCAGGAGTTAATTTATGAAATGGTCCATATGCTCTGGTCATTCAAAGATGCAGTGTTTGTTATCTTCAGCTCCTTTAGCTGCCCTGCACCATTTGTCTGTAATGAGATTGTGTGTTTTTATAAGCATCTTGATATGACACATGTGCTATAAGACAAGTGTATAAAACTATAAATACATGTGTGCAGACATAACATAAAAACAAACGTTGTATTTATTTGTGCAGTGAAATAATAACACACAATTTCAGGGGCTTAACCCCAGACACGGACCCACTCTAAGGCTTGCTCATTAGCTATTTCCTTACACAACGACTGTCAGCCGACATGGACAGTTTTTAAAATTATTAGAAAAAGGTTTTGGAGCAAAAAACTGCTGACTTTTTGTTCCTTCGATTAATTCTGTTTAACAAAATACACAGTACCATCATGAAGGATATAGTGCATAATAGCACTGTAAGTTCAAGTGGAATGTTAAAAAGAGTCTTATTTTAGTATGAGGTATAAGTCAAGGAAGACTGACTAGGCCAGTTTTAATAAGATGCCTGAGGGTAAGGTTTAGCCAGGGAGGGTAGCTGAGGGGATGTTAGGGGTAGGGGTTAGGGTTTGTTGAGATGAGTCAGTGCAATAAACACCACATGTGTATACTGTCTTATACACTGTCTCATCAAAACTTGCATACAGTATATGCCATGCTTACCTACCAAAAATACATATGTTGTGATATGTATGTAGCCTACTTCAGTCTTACACATTGAGAAAGCTTTTGGTTAAATTATAAGATCTCTTTATTTTTTAGATTGTTCATATTTTATTATTTTCTTTTCTCTTTATTTTTTCTCCCTAAATTTCATGTTATTTGTTTCTTTGTTTTTGTTTTGTTTTTTTTATGTAATTAACTATGTGCAGTAAAGTATGTCTTTAATAAGCATATCCATTAATCAAATTATCTTTTTAGTCTTGTAAAAAACCAAACTCTGGACAAGCTGAAACACCTTTGCCTTGGTCTGAACTTTCAAGTCAAGCAATATAAATAACTCTCTTTAACATGTAATTTACAAAGAGATGGACAATTGGACAGCTGGACATTATCTAGTACCCTTTGAAGTATAAAGATGGGGGCAGCATGATAAAAAGCCGTCCTTAGCATGAAGCAGACTGACAATTGCAAATGTGTAGACTTGTTTTAAGCTTTCCTTGTCTCCCAGGGCAGACGCTGGTCAGACAGTGCAACGAGTGCCACCTGCTCTATATCCTCTCAAGAGGGCAGCAATCACAGTGAATCAATCTAGTTTTTTCTATCATAACTATAGATTCAAGACAATTGCAGGACTCTTCTGCTGGCGAGAATGGCCTGAACGTGGTCTTCCCATGCTTATGCATTCGTCGTCATATAAGTGAAATACCCTTGAGTACGATGTTAAATACCAATCAAACAAAAAAACCAAACCCATGCTTATGCAAATTTATTTTAGAAAAACCAATTTATATGTTTCCCAAATTGTTCATTAATATTTACTTTGCTACAGATTTTGACAATTTTTTTCATTCTGATCAAAATTAAGTTTGTATTATGAAGCAACTTTGAAATGTGCATTTCTGAAATATAAAGGCTTTATATTTCAGAAATGCACATTTATGTATTTCAAAAAGCAGCGGCAAACGTAAATGTAACGTTATTTCAAAAAATTTCAGAGGATCCATTTTTAGGATTTGCTGGAAAATGTTACAACACTGGCCTGCCATGGTTTCAATTTAATTGTAAACTTCAAGACTATATTTTTATTAATCTTTTCTGGCGTAACCTAAAAATCGGTCCTCTAAAATTTAGTGAGACAACCTAACATTTGCACTTTCCCCTGGTTTGCTGATAATTTAAATGCATTAATGTGCCTTGGTGAAAAATAAAACAAAATTGCTTTAAAACACAATCTCCATTCGTTTTCAGATGACACAATTTGTCAAGACCAATAGCAAAATTCAAGTTTAAACAGACTGCAAACCATTTGGGATACATTTAAATCGGTCCTCCTAAATTAAGTTTGCATAACCATTGGGAATCCCTGTTCTGATCGTTCTCCCCAACAGCACATATTTGCAATGCTAAGGGTCAACAATGAAGGGAATCTGTATGTCTAAACATTTGAATAGCATCTAGTGATTGTCCAGCCTTGTCTTTGTTAATGGCCATTGGCCTTCACCTGTTTGACTATCACGCCATCTTATGAATGAAATTGTATCAGGTGTGGTGATAAATCCTTATCAAATTTAAACTAATTATCTGATCACCTTCAATCTGTCGAACCAATTTGACCCATTTGTGGTTGTTCTGCCATGAGTCTCTGTAACCAGATATCCAAGTTCGAATCTCAGTGCAGACAAGCAAAATTTCTTTCTTTGGATAAATCTTTATATTTAATGTATAACTGTCCAGCATGTGCGCAGAAACATTCAACCACACTTGCGACAACAAGCCATCGATATCTGGTTGACAAGAATTTACCATAAACACCATTGATCTTTACGCTCACCTGGTTGCCTAGCAACTGTCATTTGTCATTCTCACTTATCTGAAATAATAGCCAGTTTAGGTATCTTTATGATTTTTACCAGATTGGATCAGAGGAAACACTTACAGTCAGGCCCATTGATTAGATTAATTTACTGTGTCAGCGTAAATAATGATAAACGTTATAATGTGTAATGCACACTCCTTTGATGGTTCCAAAACAATTGGCATCAGTTTCAATTCTTCAGTAAGTGATACACAGTGGTGGGGGTTTTTTGGGTAAAGAATTTTTATTTGACACAGGTTTTTTTTATGTTGGTTTTTTTTTTTTGCCATTTATATGTAAGAGAAAATGTTCCTTTTTTAACCAATCCCAGTTGTATGTTTAATGTCATTAAATATCATATGAGGTTTTTGATTAGAAATGATGTACTGACTACTGTACCTGTACTTGAGAAACCTGTATGATTTGGTACAGGCAGCAGGCGTTGAGCCTAAAATACAAAATATTGTGTCCAAAGTGGTCATTTTGCATCCATTTTTAAATAACTAGGTGTCCCTTTTTTCTCGATCACCTGTATGTTTAAGAATTTTTTTTAAAATGAGGCAATTGTTTAATTCAGTTTGTCCAAAAAAATACGGGTGGACACGCCTCTACCAAAGCTTTTCACTTACATAGCCATTGTCTTTTTAATTATCATTAAATAACCTGTACAAATATTTTTCATTCGTGACAATGGTTTTAGAATAAAGCGATATATTGAATCCCCATGTATCCATGTGTATGTTTTATTGGAGTTGTAAGTTTACTGTACTTAGTGCTATCAAGCTCTAGCTGGTCATCTTGGTGAAATGTGTGAAGGTAAATTGTAAGATGCAATCAACTGCATGACAGAGCATAAATGGCAGGTAATAAAATTTGTTCCGGGTCTCTTGAAGTCACTCCAGGTGTGTTATCCAGGCCTCTAATTAACCTGTCACAGGTAATACCATACATAGGTGCCTTATAGTATTTAGAGTCACTATTACAAGGACTCGTGTCAAGGCGTATAGTGTTTCAAAAATATTGGAAAGATTTGCTAATTGTGGCCCACTCCGATAAGTCCTATATCACCTTAACCCATGCTAGTATTTATGTCTATTGATTTCCCAGCTGTAATGTGTTGTATCAACAGCCAACTAGCAGCTAAGATAGCTTAATGTGGTTGACAAACACTGTAATTAAGTGGAAATGCTAATTTAAAAAAAACCTTTATACTGAAATTATGTAGGGTTGAACAAAAAATGTGTATCTTTTGCATGCCAGTCTCGTTGGTTTCCAGTACTCTGCAACAGGCTTTGGGCTCTTTCTTTAAACTTTAATAAATACTGCCACCACTACTATTTAAGTGTGATAACCCATGTCTTTCTAAGGTAATTAACTCTTTGGAGGTTGGAAGGGAGTTTATGTTTGCCCTGGTACTCTCTGAGCAACAATAAGCTTAGCTGTTTTTGTGTTTTTACGTCTTCTGATTGCCTTGTATTTGTTTGTTGCCAAGTGGTGTTTCCTTAAACCATTTGAATGGCATGCCACCATATGAGTGAAATAACTTTAAGTATGGAGTTAGACCCTCAATCAAACAGACATCGAATTATTTAACTAACAATTGGTCACTCATGATATGATTTCATGACTTTGTATATGTGTAAGTTTGTATCACTCAATATGTGGCACATGAGTTTCTATCACATGTTAGTTTAGATCACTCCTGATGTGATATCACAAGTTTCTCTCACATGTTAGTTTGTATCACTCGTGATGTGATATCATGAGTTTCTATCACATGTTCGTTTGTATCACTCATGATGTGATATCATGAGTTCTGTCACATGTTAGTTTAGATCACCCCTGATGTGATATCACAAGTTTCTCTCACATGTTAGTTAAGATCACTCATGATGTGATATCACAAGTTTCTCTCACATGTTAGTTTAGATCACCCATGATGTGCTATCATGAGTTTCTATCACATGTTAGTTTGGATCACTCCTGATGTAATATCACAAGATTTTCTCACATGTTAGTTTAGATCACTCATGATGTGAAATCATGAGTTCTATCACATGTTAGTTTAGATCACTCATGATGTGATATCATGAGTTCTATCACATGTTAGTTTGGATCACTCCTGATGTGATATCTCAAGTTTTTCTCACATGTTAGTTTAGATCACTCATGATGTGATACCATGAGTTCTATCACATGTTAGTTTGTATCACTCATGATGAGATATCATGAGTTCTATCACATGTTAGTTTAGATCACTCATGATGTGATATCATTAGTCTAGCCGAAAGCTAGACGACTATAAGACTGCACACTGGTAAACTTAACAACATGTCATATATAAGCTAAATAATTAAGATGGTGTGGGTAGCACAAGAGGAATTGGCAGTGTACATGTTTATGAGTGGTTGACTTCGCTGGAGGTACATTCCAAAGATATCGGCTTACTCAAGACAATCATTGGAATCTATTGATTATCGGCCTGAGTAAACAGTCCACTATTACCTGCTAGGGCCTAGTTTGTCTGGTATCATCGCTTTATGTGGTGATGTAAACAGTACTACTAAATGGTACACATAATCAGTGACTTTCAAAGCTTCCTATCTCAAACTTTGTCATGCTCCATGTTACAAATCCATGTAAGTACATAAACAGTAATATGACTACTGCCCCCCTCCCCTTGATTGTACTCCTCATACACATCCCCTAATTAAGTAATTAATCGGAGAGAAGTAACCCAAACCCCACGTCGAAATTATTATTAAAGTATAACTGTTTATGGACTTTGAAAACATTCTCATTTTTTTAGATTTCAGATAAATGTACTGTATTTCTTCAGTATATAATCTTAGCAGAATGCATTCCACCACCAGTAAACCTTTGTCATCCATGTTTTAGACTATGATACTAAATTGCTATCTTGTTTTGATTTGGCTTGTTTTGATATAAAACTTTGACATTAAATTTTCATGTTATCTTTCTGTATTTTCAGGTGTTCCAAGACCTTGGTACAGAAGTGTTGCAGGCAGCATTTGAAGGATACAATGCCTGTGTATTTGCATACGGGCAAACAAGTACAGGGAAAACCTACACTATGATGGGACAACCTGTAAGTGCATATTTCACAGCTATTTTTGTCACTTAAATCTTTCCTATATTATTAGCTGACAAATTTAAATCAGGTGTTAAAAGTAAAAACAGCCACAATTTTACATACAAACATTCTTTTTTTTTTATTTATACAATAGAGGTTTTCTTTACTGGGCTATAATTTACATTCAGTGATATAATTGAATTAACCAATGTATAGCATAAATCTCAATCAAACCATCCATCCTTTGAAATTTGTAATTTTCGCTACAATAACATTACCGTATACCCAGTTCCCCTTAAATGTTTATATAACAGAGTATAAAAGAGGCTTTAGGACAGAGTCGGTTAGTTTTCGCTTGAAATAATTCAGATACTGGGCTGTGGACACTTTACAATTTTTATCTAACTCACACCATTAGAATTGCAGAAAATTTGGTTATATAAAACCGATCTCAAGGAAATGTTAGGTTCGCATTGATTTTAACAAAATTGATCGGATAACCTTTTTCATGTAGACAAGGGATTGGGTAGAGGGGTGTCCACCTGTCTAATTGCACACCCTGAATTACCAATTGCCTCATTTGGACATCCTGTTTAAATAAACCTTAACATGCAAGAGACAAGGAAACTATAAATTGGACACCCAGTTATTAAAAAAGTAAAGGAAAATGACCATTTTCGACACCATACAATGCTTTTGATTTTTGGCTAAGCCCCTTCATGTAGATCATTGGATCACTCTAGAATACATTTTATATGACAGAGAAAATGCACCTAGCTAATGAAAATGTCACAAAGTTAATCCTGATTCTTACCACACATTTATATTGTTATATTTTCAGGGTGAAGTAGGACTTATTCCCAGAATCTGTGAGGTAAGAAAACAATTTAATTGTCTGCACAGCTGCATGTATATAACAGTGTCAAAATGTTGCCACAATCGAAGGGTTGGTTTTGACAAGGTTTCCCCGTGGTTTTCCAACATATTTAAGCAAGGAACCTTGTGAGATCCATTGTCATAAAAGAGAAAAACCTTTGAGAAAGATGTTGAACCCCAATCAATATTGAAACAAACAAACTTAAACAGTGTCTTACAAAAGTAACATAAAAATGGTTCTATTGTTGAAATAGAGATTAAAATGTTGTTTAAAATTAAAAAGGAAAAACAATATATGGATGGCAACTTCTCATTTACTTTTGACGCAACATTTCAATTTCAATGAAACGTTGCTTCAAAACTAAAGGAGAAGTTGCCATCCATATAGTGTTTTGCCTTTTTAGTTATTCAACTTCTAAATGCTGTTCAAAGAAGTTTCATAAC
>JARFOD010078067.1:0-20243 GCA_031763545.1 Mopalia muscosa
AAGCTTATATCAATTAAGAGGAATATCTTGTTTGAGTGGCATTTAGAAGCTGGTAAATTAGGAAGCGATTGATTGAAAACGATCTTAGCATCGAGATCGAAACGTCGCTACCCAATTATATCCAGAAGTTGAAAAATCCATATCAGTCGTCATGTCTTCCGGAGTTAACTAGTCATGACGACAAGTTAGCTATACATACAATATACACGCACGATCTTAGTCCCATTAATAAACGAGTCCAGACATCATCGCAGAAACATTAATTGACAACGTTGCCACGCTTGTTTGTTGTTGAACTTTATTAGGTAACTCTTTCTAAACACTTCATAACTGCCTTTCATTTAATTCGGCGGTCCTTGGTACACAAATGTATGACATTGCAAAGTTTTAATGCTCAACGTTTTTTTTATTTTGCAGATGAGGTTTATATAGAACATCCGGAAGTTTCTAACTGTTTAAGTTATCTAACAATTTATCACACGAATGAAGGTGGATATTATAGATCAGAATACAGAATCAGTAAGTATTGCGTATTTCTGCTTTTTATTTTTTCGAATTAGGTTTGTTAGGTTTTTCGCTTGTATGCTGATTTACATTAAGTTTTAAAGGGGTGTTTTCCCATCTAAGCCGTTATGTCTTATTTGACAGTGGCTTCCAGGTTAATGTTGTCTTAATAACGATCAGTACAATAAGAAAATTATGTGTAAGAAAATTATCCGAAACTCTAAAACCACGCGGCGGCTGGAATGACCGGAAATTGAGTGCAGCATCGAATTCTCAATCACTTGCCGTTTTAAGTTTGTCATGAAAATGTTTATTGAAATTAACCAGTGACCACTGTTGGAAAAAAAATGAAAACGGTACCGAAATAAAATGGATCAAGCTACCATAGCATTGATGACGCGGACTGATCTTATGCATGAATACATTCTTGAGCGTTAAAAGAATGGGTTCAGTAAATAAAGGACCATTTAGAAGCACAATATCGATATTCTGTACCCACATAAAAGAGACTTTCCCAAGGTCATTCATTATCCACGCACACCTGGTATTTCAGAAACAAAACTTATTATATTGAATCAACATCAAATATTTATCTTTAAAACAAAGGCCGCTTTTGTGTGACATTTTGCATACAAAAGACAACATATTACCACTTTATAGAAATGTATTATTCAGTAAAGTGAACCGAACAGGAAAGACATGGCCGAAGCTTGGTTCAATGGGTGTCAAAAATAAAATTTAATAAATGATTTTTATAGCAATGCTATTGTACCATGCCTATCAGTTTTCGAATGGAGTTTATAATCTGTTAAAACCACCCGATCGTTCAATTTAGTGCAGATTGATAGCCGTGGGTTAATGCGTTGTGTTGATGCTTGATGGCTTTGGAGCACAAAATAAAATGATAATTATTTCAGCACGCATGGAGTGATGCAGAACAGAATTACAATTGCTTTGCTAATACACTTACAAGGCTTTGAGATAGTTGAGTGTTATTAACGATATTTTTTTCTTCTTATAACTGTGATCTTCTTTATGGTGCGATCTTATTGATTTCAGTGATAGTTATCAGGACAAATTGTCTTTCCGTTCACAATAATCTCATCCATTACGATTTTAATCGGACAAGTTTTGAAATATTAAATGTCAGGATTATATTGAAATTGAAAGAACTACATGTTTTTGTCCACAATCGGGCAGTTATTTGCTTTTTCACGGTAATCTAATTCATCACAACTTACCATACAAGAAATAATTGCTATTAGTTTTATCCTATCACAAGTATCCATTTGTCCATGAAAATTGATTCCAAAGTTTGGAGATGTTGAACTCTTTTCTGACCTAGATATAATGGCGATTATTCAAGTCGATGAAAACCAACATAGACTGATGGCCGGGTGCATTGTTCATAAACCAACATGTAGAAGGCCGGGTGGCTGAGTGGTTTAGGTGGCCGGTATTAACTGCTGGCGATTCGGTGCCTTACTTTGAGGTCGTGGATTCGATTCCTGGACGGGTTCAATCTGCAAAATTTTCTGAACTAGAATCTGTTCAAACTATAAAGAAAGTGTTATCTCCAAATAACAAAAATACTGTTAATCTTCACTTTCTAAAAGATACAAAGAGTATTCATGGGCTGCTTAATTAAGTTGGTAAATGTATATATAAGTTAAGTGTTGTAGGCCTTTCATGCCATATCAGTTCATTTTATAACATTCATTATTTTATCAATGATAATTCTTCATAATTATTTTGAAGTATTTGCCATCAATTATTTTAGACCCATACTCTATGGCGATTATCAGGTCCATTCCGTGAATATTCAACAATGTTAGAAGACCCTTTGTATGTCAGGAAAAGTTACCATGTATGATTTATCAACTTTTAAACTACCTTTTATCATTTTTACCCGATTGTGAAATCTATCCACACGTTCCAAAAATGTTGTTGGCATCCTATCTTCTTAGGGATACTCTTTTTTGTTAACCTTCATTAAGTCTTTCAACAAAATGAAATTGTCCATAAATTAAAGATTCTTGGTCTTATGTAACTGATAAAACTTTAGCGAAAAAAAGGATGTTTTCTTCAATCTAAGAGTTCACAAAGGTTAAAAACAGAACATAATAAGTTCAGTTTTAAAAGTTCAGATTTCTGAAAATATATCCCTGCAGCATGTATGCTTGATAGCATAACTAATGTAACATGTAATACAGCTTACCGCGGTCCTGAGAAAAAAAGTCCTCTTTACGATTCTCAAGACACAGTAATACGTGTTCAACTCATCAATTATTTACATTAAAGACAGTCGTTTTTCTATGGCTCTATTTCGTTCAAGCCTAATGCCTCCAATGTACATTTCAGAATAAATCTGGCCACGGTATGACCTATATGCCTGTACATAGCCTTCGTTGATTGGTGTTTAGCATCGGGTATCACCTCCTGATATAGTGATGTACGCACCAGTAGAATTCCCAAAGAAGCTTGTGCTATTTGATGGCACCGAAGTTTGTAACGGCTGCGATTTCGAACCGCGAAAGGTGTAAAGGTTTATCGAGCTCCTGTCCCTTAAGGAGACTATTTTCATAAGTATGACGTTTGTGGTGCATGGATAAAGCTAGAAGCAGAGTTCTGTATCTCTATTAGTATATCATACAATGTAGCATTCTTTAGAGATACAGATTTAAAATGCATTTACCTTTTAGTATGGGTTCAATTAGCACTGTCTGACAATATTTGATATACGAGACTTGTTTAAATTGCGGACATGTACTATCCAGGTATCTGTTGCTAATCCGCCATCTTTCTCTCTTCTACCCCGACAGTAGACTTGAATTTTTAGTACAAGGCTCTGTAACTTCCACTTTGTAGGCCTTTGTACCTAACAAAAGGATGCAGGATTTATTTGATGGGGATATTAACCCTGTATTAAGATTTGAGCCCTTCCTCAAATCTCGATGTAGGGCAGTTACAAGAATTGGAGTCTTTAAACTCTGTAGCTAGAACAGAGCTAAAATACGTTTGTCTGTGTGGTTTTAAGGTTCCCTTCCACGACGATATCTTCGTGACACCCTATCACTCTCTTTTTCTCTTTAGTCGCTTGATCTTAGTTGACACTGTTGACATATTAACTGATAAGTGCGTTGATGAACGTGTGGCATTTGTAAAAGTATAAGGTGTGGGTTTAAACAGATATCTAATGTTATAATGATTTAAATCTATTTTTAACCCAGCCTTTTGTTTTATCGCATTTAGTTGATACTGATCTCCGTTTTCATCTATATATTTCATCTACCTGACTTTAAAATATCTGTGAATGGTTCGGTGCTACAACCACCTCTTTAATCTCGGAATAAACTTGTTTAGGATGCTTGAGCATATTCCATAGAAACATCACTGGGTTAAAGTGCCGTTTTAATATAGTCTTTGCCGTCAATACTCTGCCCAAAATACTAAACATCGACAATTTGCTAGTAAGAACGTTTCATACCATTCGATATGCCGAGTTTAAGTTAAACACATACTTGAAACATAGGAAAGTATGGATGATTTGCATTTCTCATTGGTCCGTGATATATTATCATGATTTTAGACGTAAACATGTCACAATCGATATTTGAATGAATGTATAAAAGAACTATACAAAAAAGATAATAAAAATAGAGCTTTTATGGAGGTGTTATTTGAAAGCGAATTCTTCATAAACTAGTTCCAATAAGCTTGGCGGTTTTTATTAATAAATAATTCAGTATTGTCCTACCCTAAGCTATTTAAACTTTTAGTAGGACTCTGGCAAGAAAACAGCTTTCAAATGCACACTCTCAATGTGACAGTAATACAAACTCAAACTGACAATAAGAAGATAGCTTTATTAATATCATATCAATATTTAATAAACGTCAGAATGTATTAATAACTGTCGAAAAATGCTAACATGTACCCTTATTTTTCTGAAAAAGATACTAGTTTATTTGCGTTCGTTGCCGTGAAAGAAATCCGGTCAAATTATATCTGCTTTTAACCATAGACCACATGTCAGGATTCTGGGAACAAATCCACCACTGTATGGTTTTAATACGTGTTCAAATAACCAAAGTATTTATCTTTCTAAAAGATTTATTTAACTTAATATTTTTAATAGAAGTCAAAGATACTGTGTTAATGAGTTCGATGATTTTGGTAATCTCAAATCTTCTGATAAGGAGGTATGTGATCTTTTACCGTATTAGATGGGCTCTAGATTGAAATAGCTTCCGGGAAGATTTTCGACCACCATTGAAAGCAAAGCCTCGGTACCAATGGCTATTAATTAGGTCGTGCTGCGAGGGTTGTGCTCCAAGTTTCTGGAGGTATTAATTAATCGTGGCAGATCATTGGACGTCCTCGTTCAACAGTCTCCCGATTTTCGGCTTTTAGTCGCCAACTATTCGTATACTGTCACGAATTATTGCGCTACCACAAAGTGACTGTCCTCCTGATATCCTAGAAAATAACCACATTTATATGAATCGTTTTGATTGAGAACATGTTTATTTGTTTGGGATTTATCGTCGTACTCAAGGTCTTTTCACTTATGTGACGATGGATTGTCAACTTCACACCTTTTATTGCCTAACTACAGTGGCAATTAGGGAGAAAAACTTGACAAAACATCCCCGCCATTGCCGGAGCCACATCGTGTGACTAACTCCTGATTCTGAACATGGATAAGATCTATCATAAAATGTATATGTATATATTGAGAACTGTGTTTCTTCTCGATAACTTGGAAAGATATGTATTATTAAATCCAAATTCCTGGATGCAGAATTACGGTCTGATGAAAAGGAGATTTTGGACAAAATCCTAAAGCATTTTTTTTATGGAATCCTATATGATTTTTCCACATTTTCCACATGACTTTCCTTTTTATAATATTACTAGAGAATACTATATGATGTCCAAAATCCTATAAGGTCCTGTAGTATTTTACTATAAGGGGAATCAATTCCATAATCTTTCAATATTACATGTTTCAATTAAGATAAAATTTAATCAATGTATTTGTAGGTAAGTTAGTTACGAAGTTATTAAACTAGGATGTGAACACACGAACGAAAATTACGTTAAAGAAAAGTTTAAACTTCGTCAAATGTATTTGGAACAATAGCAGCATGTCTTTAAGCTATAAGATCATACTGCAGCTAATGTTTCTAGATACGTATCAACATATATTTATATGAATTATCTTAGTTAAACGAAATCTTGAGTGCGATTAAGCTCTTCCTAGGATAAGTCAAAGATTTAACACACTATAGTTATCATTAACACACTTTTGGACGACGTTATTATCCACGAATCTATTTTTTTTTTTTACCCTTATCGGCCCCTGTCAGTAAAATCTTATACTTTGCAGTTCGCTAAATGTACGAGGTTTTTGTTTACATTAAGTATATGCCGAAATGGGTTAAACATCACGAGATTCTTTTTTTACTGTTGTGTAATCACTAGGCACGATGGTGTACGAATATTCATAAACATCGTACATTTTTAATATTTCTCCTTGGCACATTTATCAACTTGTTCATACTATTTCGCATATTTAACAAATTTAGAACATTACACATACCTTAGAATAAGCCTATTTAGTAATGTGTAAATTGTCTTCTGAACTCGAAACAGCTGGAAAGTGTGACATTTCTACATAACACGGACTATTATTATTAAGTGATTTGAAGAACTCCATGTCACAATGGATACGATTGTACGAGGTGAATATTCGAGAACTTCCGAGTGGCATTTACCGGACCTTGTTGTTTAAACGACTATCTGTGTGCCTTTTACTTTTTTTGTGAAAAATATAGACATAGACGCATCGTTAGTCTGGTCTCAAATACCGGCGTGGCGACCATAGGGCCTGTTAGCCCGGTGGCATCGTGTACGATTACTAGTGGGTTAGGCATTATATCTGGTATTATATGTTGTAATTATAAAAGTGACAAAGATATAGCATGTTGCAAATGTATAAGTAAACAGGCATAACATGCTGCAAAATAGAAGCAGATCAAATATTCTGCAGCCGTCGGCAGTGGCGGGAAGAATAGTTAATATCAATAGGTGTTCTACGTAGAACGGTTCAATTACGAAACAGAAACAGCTGCCAACAGACAGTCACAAATTTCTTCCACAACCTTATCTATAATTCAGTCTACACAATCTACCGTGGACGTCAAATCCATAAAAACACAAACCGATGTAAGATGTGTTAATGCCGAATGCTTAAAAAACCTATAAAAAAAACGCAGATACTGTCTTTCCCGGAAATTACTTTCCATCTAGACCTTTCCATTTATCTGCCGACAAAATGGAAGGAAAATAATTTCTGACACATCAATCATTTAACAAAATACAATCGGCAGACATCGAACAGTGATAAATAATTCAGAAAACACCTGCTTTGATCAAATATTACGATCCAATCATGGATAAATGTGCCAGAGATTTTACATTCTGTATTTGTAATGAGCCCTATGTGATTTACAACATGTGTCCGATGTAATAGAACATAAAATTATAAAAACAAACAAAGACTTGCACCGGAAGTCAAACCAAAGACCTCAACAAACAGGATCCACACTTACCTGACCGGGCTACAAAGGTTAAAGATATTAATAATCCGTGGAGTCTGTCAATGTTGCTCTCCACAGGCAAAACTGACACAGCATCTTTACATTTATGTTGGGTCGGCTATAATTGTTTGGCTGTTGTGCGTTTTGGGTTTTGGATACCCTAGAGTACGAGTCATATTGAAAACTAAATGATTCGAACCCGGGACCTTTGGGGTGAACATATATATATATATACGTGTGAATAAATAATTCGGTTTGCTTGTCTACTTTTACAAGAATATCAATAGCTTGTTCCTAAAATATCTACTCCTCTCACAAAGAGCCAATATAGCATACACGAGAAACAAAAAAAAAGACCAACTGGTTAAGTCGCCGCTTCTCTCTGTATCAGACAGGCACCATTCTCTTTAACAGATATATTCCTGGCTAATCTCTAAATCTCGGAAATACTAATTTACCGGTGTGGTTGATTTGTAAAAACATAAACATCTGCTTCAGATTGGGTTTTTTTTCTTCAAATTTATGCCTTGTGATCTTTTGTTTTTATTCCCTTGGGAGTGAGCTGCCTGTTATACCGGTACTCTTGAATCCTAGGGGCAAAATGATGCTGATCTGCTAGTTAGCCTTTTATTTTGTGCCTTTCGGCGGATGTCCTCGTGTGCCTTTCGTTATTGTCAGTGATGTCGGAGGCGGTTTCAATCACTCATTGAATTGGTATACCGTCATGTAAGTACGGAGCTGAATATCTATCCAGCAAACCATTCAAATTTTTTTCGCCTAAAATGGCAACAAGCAAAATTTAAGTTGTTCGAATTCAGGTTAAAAAAATATATAATTTGAAACTTGAATGCCTTCCATGCTATACGTACCAAATGGACACATTGTAGGCTTTGAGTAAATAAATAGCTTATCAGCCGACACATATATCTCGATTTTTGTATTGATTCCATTCACTAATTGATTGATTGCTAACCTTTAATAAACTTAGACTGGATTAACTTCAGATGATTAATACCTCTCTTTGTGGCTGTCTATAGCACACATATTCCAATAAAGATAAGTAAAGAAATCAACGTTAATAAAATACATGTACAATGATAACACTAGACTCATTTACATGTATATGTAGCAATAACTGTCAGTTTAGTAGAACTATACAAATACAGTTGCTCTGCTATTACCTATCTATACTCATTGTGTCAATATATTGTGCTTCCGTTACAAGCTGTAATTTTATCGTGATGTGCTTACACGGATTAAACAAAGACTGTCACACTAATTAATTAATTCGTGACGGGTAGGTTTATAACATTTAACTACAAAGAAATCTGCAGTATCGAATTACATTTAATTTGATGCGATGTCTATTAGGGTGATATCTCGAATTTTAAGCAATATGCCGTTCCTTTTGCTCCATTTTATTCTATTTCGATTGTTCTTCTCTCAGTTTTTCTTAATCATAATTGTATCTTTAAAGACTCAAGACCTCGAAATAAATACATTTCTCTTTATACGTCACTTTTTGTTTTACTTAATAACAAACTGACATATATTTCTCCTTTGCTAACAATACTTCATTTGTGACAGTATAATTTCTTCAAACGCACAGGTACATGTGTATTTCCCCTTAGTACACGATAAGTCATGGCTATGCGTTATCGAGTACTAAGGTGCTGGGAAAGCAGCTCACTATACGTGACGGCGGCGGTTCTGGGAGAAAGGGCATGTCGGAACACCCTTCGACACTTTCTGTACCGGTACAGTTATCTCGGAGGAGAATGGAAGCAATAACACTACAAGAAAACCTGTAATGTAAACCGCCGGATGATTTGTCGCGCATGCGTCGAAATCAACCAAAGTACCAAAGTAGCGGATTTGTATTAAAAAACCCACATCAAACAAGCCCGTTTCTAGGAATAAATCACTTTCAAAGAAAACAGTGTTCCGTATTTATGTATTACTTGTTGCAAATAATTTAAATTTCGTCCGCTGTTAGTATTTTAAAACAATGAAGCTCCAATGACGGCATCATATCAACACAAGAATAGCCTTCAGACATAAACAATAAACACGTGGATAACTCAGTCATATGCCAAAGTAAATCTTTATGAGTAGCCTCCCTTGAAATGAACAGCATTACGTGAGAGATTATTTACGGTACGAAAATGGCCGAGGATGTTGAGTAATGGGAGAAAGGGGTGCAGGTTTTATATACGAGGGTGGTGATGGATTGATTTAATTCTATGCACAACGATTACTGTCAGTGTAAATGACCTACATTTAGCCTGATTTCACGCCACGTGATGCAATGCCTTTGACGTTGAAAAAATGTACCACTATAACATTTACCCAAGGACACGAAATATTGACGCACATGTATACGCCAATACTTCGTGTCCTCGGGTAAAACGTTATTAGGTGGTTCTCTCGGATCCGAGTTCAGCCGCTTGGAGAGTCAAGTCGTAGGGTAAACGATCCTGTGATACTGTTGACATATGTTGTTCAGATTGGCGTGATGAGATCACTGTTTGGTTTGGTACGTCAAAGCGCAAATGTGGTGCCGTCATACCATGTTCAATGGATCTCGAGCCGGTGATATGACAGGTTAAAAGGCCTGTTGAAAGTGAGCCAACAACTCCTGCATTCGAAATGCAATCGGCTGGCTTCTTGTCATTCTCGTCCACCTTTCTCTACAGAAGGCTCTTGGTAGTGATAATGCTGCGCTCTGATGTCGAATTAAACATCTTGGTAGTTTTCTCGGTAAATTCCACTTGCCAACTATCGCAGATGAACATGGTCAACGCTGTCTCTCGATCAGGTATTCGAAGGAAATGAACACAAACCTCGCTGTGAAGCGGTTTTTAAAAAATATGAGTCATTTCAGAATAAGGCTGCGGGACCTGGTTTGGTCAGACACTAGTCACTTTGCACTCTACTTGACGTTTACACCAGACCACAGCCATCTCACCCTCCTGCCCTTCCTTGTTCGGCAGTTCGACATGATCTGCCATAGCAACGTCCTTATTAAATAATTTCGTCCATCACATGGAACAACCTACCTTAAACTTTCATAACAAAGCCTAACCCACTGAACACACAGCCAGCAAAGCATCACGGAAATCCACCCACATCCTCGCTGAACGGTGTCATGACGCCGCACGACGCTGCAGACCGCCAGAGAACGCCGTTGCTATACATACACGTGGGCGGACGGGCAGGCGGATAAACGGACGGGCGGGTGAGGGAGTGGAAAGGTCACACCCTATCACTATGAGCCAACTCTGGAACATGGGATGCAGCCGTGAAGGAGACCAGGTCCCTCGCCTGAGAGGGACAGGCTGTCATATTCACAGCTTGACATCAATCACCTACGCAGCCCGCGCCCGACAAGCGCATGGTCGTATAATATTCCGCATTCCAATTGGTTAACAGCTCAATCCGATTGTGCACCTCTCCATCACTAGGGTCAACCTTTCCGTACTCAGTAGTGCGCTCTAACCTTTTCGCTTCCCATTACATGATAGGTGACAACCATTCCTTACAACGTACACAAGTAGTGCAACTCCGAAGAATGAAAGACTCATTTTGACGGAATAGTCCGGCTTTATTTTGCCATCGTCAGCACTGACAACGTTCAAAGCAAATGCTAGCACAACTGTCCGAATGCACGTCCCAGCGCTCGAAGCATCACGCGTCGTGACACCTTCAGCCCTCCTCCCACTTAAAAAACCCTCTTCTCTCCGTTTCCTTACATCGATTCCAGTGAAACGTCCGTTAGATATGCTGTGACGGTGTGTCCACAATGCTGGTGAGGCGTAGCTGAGGGAGATAGGTAGATCGATCATCATGTCGTTGTGCCGTTCACTTTAAAACGCCACGAAACACTTGTACACGAAATATTGACGTACGCGCACATTTTGTTCAACGTCAAAGGCATTGTATAACATAGCATCACATTCGATTCGGTCATTTGCACTGTCCATACCTCACCATCGTCATCCATAGAATTAACTTAATCCATCAAAACTTATTTAAACCGTCGTCGCCTAGAACCACAGCCATCGCGTACAACCTGTGACGTATTTGCAGTGCTCTGTTCTCCTCTCACCATAGCACTCAATAACCCATAGCCCTTACTTGTCATGTACTAAGGTGCGGTGGATATCACCTTAGTACTGTATAACGTATATTCCTTCTATGTGCGTTATGACATATAACTACATATATAGTACAACCTTTCCTTATTATGTAATAGCGAATGATAACTGAGTTGTTCTATTTATACTACTTATGTGTAAATCAAAATAAAACAAAAATGAATCATTGGAAAATGCAAAATAATGTTTACTCTTGCATCGTTGTGGTGCCACATTTCTTTGTTGCCCCAAGGACGTGGTTATTTTGCCTAATGACTATTAAATTCCTGGTGGTTGTCATCTTGTGTTCGTGTGTTATCTGAGTCGAGGGCTGCGCGAATTTGTTTTGTCATTTAATATAAGCGTCTATAAATTAACTTACTGCTTCATTTGCGCTTCCAGGGCTTGGCTTGTTAGACATAACAGTTTGTTGCCAGAAATGCTGACGGCATATTGCCTCCACCCTGTGAGTTGCCCACAAACTGAAGTTACATGTTTTATGCCAAACTTTTCATTTCAATTTAATGCTTTTTAATTCTATCGCTTAGTCACTTATCAAAGTGAAATATACTTGTATGGTTGTTTTTACATGTTTTGTCTCATTTTAACTTTTTACTTCCAAATAAATTCAATTTATTATTTATTTCACAGTGATGCAATTGACTAGATCAGCAGAAACATGTGCCATTGTGGCCATGTTAGTTGTCGGGCTAGGCTTAGTGACTGGATTCATATCTGTGCTATTACATCAATGCGTTTGTTCCATGGTAACAGGCATGTGTTTACTGGCCGGAGGTAAGTAAACATGACTGTGCATAGTTTACGGGAGCATTAATATCAATACCAAAGTGCAAACTTAACTGAACTCTCATAAAATGCGATAGAAAACAAATGAAATATCAGGAAAAGAACTAATATCTTTGTGTTAGGGGTGTAATATTGCATGTTTACTCTGTAAGTTTCCTGGTGACCGCCGTACAGATATAAACATCCATTTATCTCGAAATTAATACTGTATGTTTCTGCTATCGTACTTTAAACTAAGTTCTATCGCACAAATGTCTAAGAATCTCCTTTGGTGTCAAATATTCAACCATTGGTCTCCAGATTCAGAAAAACAAATCTGTTCGACATATTCCCAACAGCTCTGGGTTCTCGGGTTTGATTCCCATGGAGAGTTTATGGGCTGGTACGCCAACTTCCCTGTTGACTGTGGGTTTAATATGCAATAAAGCGTCGTCATATACATGTAGGTGAAATATCATCGACACGCTTATCACGCACTTTACAAAAAATAAATGAATGTTCGTGAGAGTTTTATAGAACTTCTGATTTCTATCCATAAACTTGATAGACCAATATGAAAATTATGAGTCTGGAATTTTTGAGGTCATGTCATATACATTTCAGATCCATAGCTTTTTTGGATCAATTTGACCTTGACCTTGACTTTGTATCACATATGCTACACTGGGCATTAGGGGCATAACATAACCCTAATCTAAACAAAAACACACTTCAATGTAAAGTGAAATATGATTGACAAAAGATATGAATTAGGAAATAATGCACTTTATTCAACTCTTAATCACATCAGAGAGAAGTTATACACTTTCAGCACTTCTTGGGCATACGGAATGCTGGAGGGAAAGATTATTTGGAATGTCAGCTGGTAGAACTAGGTCATTTCCGTAACCATGCCATGGTACATCAAGAAACAGAAACTTTCCTTGTTAAAACAAAGAAATACAGCACACTCGGTACAAGTGATGTAGGAAAAATGTGGCTCCATACACAGTTTACAACGTTGCCTGGTGGCTGTCCACAGGGGATAATGATTGACACAATCCTTTTCACCATCGGGTGTTGTTTGCATGTTGGCTGATTTCTTACGCTTGGGTGGGTCAGGAGAGGTAGCATCAGCAGGTGGCCGACCTCGTGGTCGTTTACCAGGACCAGCTCTTGTAGCTGCATCGGCTACCATAGCCTGGAAGCGTCGTAGTGGCATCACTTTGTTTTTAGGGGTGTTCAGCTGCGTTTGATGCCTTCTGTAGAGAATCCAAGAGTTCGCCAGTGCGACAGTTACTGTGTGCCAGAAAATGTACAAGTACCAGCGACGTGGCCTGAAGGAGTATTTGTATAATCATGTCCATACGATCTATCTCACCCATAAACTTGTGGTACTCTGTTATGATTGCAGGTCGGGGAATTTCAATGTACTTTTTATCCTTCTTGTTCCATCGTTTCACCATGGTGATTGGTTCAATGGCAACGAACGATGACAAAAGGTTGACAACTCTATTGTCATACCAACGAACCATGCATAAGTTCAAGTTTAATTCTACTTTGTAGTCATGTGATCCACGTCCCTCTCTCTTCAACTCATTTTCCCCCCATCAGATTACAATCCTTTATCCGATTCGCTCGAACAGACCCAACGTAATGAATACCCCTTTCTTTCAACTTCTCTATCAGAGGAACACTGGTAAAATAGTTGTCTGCAAAAACCTTGTGGTTTTGTCCGGCAGGTAGCGTTGAGGCCAGCTTGTAAACAACACCAGAACTTGCACCGAGTCCAGTTTCATCATCACATGGCTGATAGATATCAAAATCGTACAAGAAAGCACGACCCCATATTTTAAACCCCCATTTTAAATATGCCTGGCATGTACACACGTACAGTCGGGAAGTTCTCCCGAAGGGCGTCCAGCCAGGGTCTAAGTTTCCATACCTTATCACGTTTGATTTCATCTGTTACGTCATTATCTCGGAAGTGTAGAAGTGTCAGCAACTTCTGAAATCTATTACGTGGCATGATGTTCGCAATAATCGGTAGACGTGTTTTTATACTCCCAGTAACTTCTGACGTTTGGCATCTGAACAAGTCCCATGTGTAGATAAATACCGAGGAGTAGCTCTATCTCCATTGGTGAAGTGTTGATACTTTGACCACTCTTTTCGACTGAGTACCTGTTGGTTTCATTTGCCACATCTTGTAGCATACTATCTGTCACGAACCGCTTGAAGTACATAAATGGTGTCATATCAGTCTCTGGTATGGGGTCATTCGGTTCGGCATTATATGCAATGTCACCTGGAGGAGTAAAAGCCCGTTTTCTTCAAGTGTATTTCACTGTCTTTTTTACTTGTTGTCCCGGTCCCCGTGAGCTTTGCTGCAACTGTTGCCACGGTTCGTCATCAGTGTTGCTTGACGCATCGCTATTCCAACTGTCATCTCCTGACTCGCCGTCACCATCAACAGGCTGGAATTCTTCATCGTCATCCCCATCTGACAAATTATCAAGTTCACTTTCAGATCCTGATTGGTCAAGTAGTTCAGGAACATCTTGAATACTGAGTTTCTGTCCGCGTTCTGACATCTGAAATAAGGTGGAACTATTTGAAAAAAGACGACCGTGTTACACTGTGTTATATAATAATATACTAGTCATGTAACAACTACCGTATAATGTAATAAAAATGTCTGTATAATGTAGTATTACCATATAATGAAGAGAAAATCAACATATTATGTAATACATTCTGTTACTGTGTTATGTAAATACATTACACGTTACCCCTATTTATCACCTAATATGTTGGTTTACATTACATTATAAGGTAGCAATAAATTATACAGCACATTATTTCCCGGAGTATCAAATATGATACAACAAAAAATTTCCCCCATCTCAGAATACATCTACCAAAAATATTATATTATTTATAGGTTCTTTATCTTCTAGAGTACTTCATAAACATAAACACAAATGATCATTACCTTGTCCTTACCTTAAAATGAGTAAATATACAAGAACATCAATCCCAAAATTCACCACATGGCATCACATGGGCGCGACCATCTTCTAAACAATGCATGGGAGACAATAACACTTCCTGTTCCACTGTTTTTATACATATGGCACTACTAGTGTATCATAAGTGATACTAAGGGCATTTGTGGCTTAAGTTGCAACTTGTAAAGTCTCCACAGCCGCTCCAATGTTGTGTATCATATATGATACGCGGGGCATTATAGGGTGGTCTTATACCATTATTGATTGATAAGTGCTTATCCCCTGTTTTGAATACAAAGAATCGTGTTGTAAAGCTAATCAAGTCTGTGTATGATTTTAACATTCGCAACCCTTTTAAACGCATATTTGAAACGTTTTTGTTCAAAACATTGTTAATATATATATATCTGGTTTCTTTTGCAGGCTTTTATACGATTTTTACATCGAGTTTGATGGTAATAAGAACGAACCAGCTTCTAGGATCCTTGGTTACAGCAGACACATTTGCTGGAGACATTCAACCAATACTCGATTTCAAAACAATATCTAATGGCTGGTCAATGACACTCACGTGGATGACAGCAGTGATGTGTTTGGTCTCATCCGCAGCTTGGTTTCTACTCCTGTCAATATTGAGAAAAGACATGTCGCGAGATATCATACGATATAAACAGTTCTGTGGCGAGTGAAATGGTAAAACCCACAATGCAGCCACCAAACTAATATTATCATCGAAGCGAATAGTTCAATTGGAATAAAACTAACAATGCAACAAATGTTACCATCGAATCAACTACAATACCGTGGTTATTGTTTAGTTTTTGCGTATCAAGTCCTGATGTCGTTTAAGTTTAATACAGGCCAGAGAAATTTTGAGCTTGTAAAATTCATGTACTAACAACACCTAATGGATTACCTGCTGAGCGTTTCAACGAATGAATACAAAGTACAAAATAACACTTACTAAGGGCTTTAACTTTTCTCGTTTAGGCCCTTACTGACATCAATCATTCACAACCAGTGACACAAGGAGTGCTACGAACAATAATGTTGCCGAATTTCTAATTGTGTACTATAAATATGTCCATATCAAGTCAGTCTGAACTGAGCACAAAATTCTATCTTTTCTGTCACCAAACGATAAAAACACGATACTGCTTATGTAACTCTCCCTACCATAATGTATGGTAAGTCGAAATGACATAGCAACTCTTTTCCGGCTATGAAATTTTGGAAATAATGTTTGTATTCCATGGTAATCTACACTGCATGCGGGTGATGTCTATATGAGATAATGGCTGACACGTATGTATATTTTGGAGAAAAAAATGGAAATATGTTATACCAACTTTTTATGAAATGTTCTTGTCTATACACGATCAAAATTGATCTTTTGTCAAAGTACGAGCCACATGAATTTAAAATTTGTTAACCTTATTTTGGCAACATATCTTCGTAAAATATACACTTGCTATGAGTTAAATGTTGTTACACCGTAACACGTGTTCAGTCGAAACGTCCTTCACTGTCGGAACTCTTTCAAAGATGTTTACCGGTAGAAATAGAATTGATAGAACTGTACTTTTCGTAACTTGGTTCTAAATATTTTTGCACTTGGAATTATGTTTAGCGAACCAGGTGCACCCCCCCAGACCCCCCTTGTTATATAATTCTACAGAGCTTTTAAATTTTATACTTGATGTACACAATTTGACACTTTATATATCACATCACACAGAGAAGATTTCCGCCCTTATGGTCATAATAATGTTTGTTAGCCAATTTCCATTGATTATTCATACGCTGAGCTCACTTGTGACAACACTTCCAATTCAAATAAATCTGTTTAAAGCCCTTTTTCATTTCTTTCTTTCAATATTAGCTCACGTATCCTCTCGACATTAAGGTACCGTTCAATTATTGAACCTTCTGCGTGTTGCACGTTTTAAAGGGCGCAGAGCCCGTTGTCTAGGAAACGGTGTGTGTCCAATCTATATATAAATGAATGCGTCGATGGCACAGAATCCATCCGCTACTAATAGTTTAGGATAAAAAACATTCGGTTATAAAAAATAACTGCAGCTGGTGGATTATACTTTGACTCCGAGTCATGTCCAGATAATATCAACATTCTTAGCAAACAGCAAAAGACACTATGTATTTAAGTGAATATGGTGGGAATTAATTGTTATCGTATATATGTATATATTTCAATCTAAAACCAGCAAATGAATACAGATGAGCCAAAATAAGTACAAATGCATCAGATGACAATAGGGTGGTGCATGGGTTTGCTTTTAAACATTCAAAGTTGTTTCTTGGTTAGATAAACAATTGCAGCCTGGAACGTCCCATATGATATGACCTAATTTATCATGTTCTACAAATCCTCGATACAACCAACGACATAAGGTGATGAAAACAAAATGATTTGTATAAATAGCTCAACTGACTCAGTTATCTAGGTGTAACACCTGGTAGGACATCTGTTGTTGGCAAGCTGTCAGAACAAAAGTTGAGCAAACGGATATGCGTTTCGTCGTATGCTTGTGTTCGATCTTAATTGGTTCACAACGAACTGCAGCTAGTAGCCACTGAATCCCGCGCTGCACGTCAGATGATCTTTAACTTAACAACGTGTGCTGATTCGCATGGAAGGTTGTCGTATCAAGTTGATAATGTTCCAGCGGTTTAAGTCACATGATCTAAAGCTGCAAAGAATATTTCAAGCGTTGTCTGGCAGGTCTTGTTCATTCTCCATCAAGCATAAACGGTTTCGTTGAATGTTCGAGGTCTTCGCGATGTTGCATTAGAAACAGATACTTATGTTATATACCTTAGGCACAATTGACAAGTTCAGTCTCGTCTGGTAGTTGTAGTATGGCATACGTTTTACTGATTATTAGATTCCCGGATATACTAGTTCCAACTTAAGTATACCGTTTGTGGTAGAAATCATATGCCAAAGTGTCATAGTTCCTCATCATGATACTAGAAAAAGCAGTTAGCGTCATCGGTTATTACATTGTACTTTGTAGTTGAGTTTGCTTTCCAACACACACATGGCCTAAAACTGTTTTATCAGTATCTCACAAATTGACAAATTGCATTTTTACCATGATGTTTTTAAACTTTTACACAAACATTTTATTATTTGTCAATATGTACATTATTTAGCTGAATAACAATATTTGAAAAGCACCAAATCAAAAGTGATTAACAATCCATAGTTCGCGGCCTATAATGAATCATATGGTATGAACATAGATTTTTTGCGGAATATCGGTTAAATTGAATGGAATGGAGCTAGTTGAATGTCTTAACTATCAGACAATCTCCTTGGCCACCAAGCACATATAATATGCTAAAAATTTGCCTATGGACATCTGAATATCAATATCAGAACAGTCAAATTCAGAAAAGGAAAGGAAATATATGAATACATTTCGTTGAATGTTCGAGGTCTAAATACAGTATTCGAAGAGATATACATTCCAAGGGAAATAACTCTACTTAGGGGAGGTAACCTGTTCCCCGCATGCTGCTGCCTTTCGTTGGTATTTTATAACGAGAATTGGGTGTTGCTCGATTAATATTTGTGCACGGCTAGATGATTAATTTAAAATAAACTATTCATATTTTTTCATAAGTGACAGCCTATCATAAAAACAGGATCACACAGGTCAGCTATATTTATTTACCTTTATACACATTTCGTGCGTCAATATCCGGCAGTAACACAAGTCTGGTCTGTGGAGTGACCGTTAGCCTTTTTTCATAATCAATATTTCGATCGTAGTTGGGTGACTACCTGAAACACGTCAGACGAGCGACAATTATTAATAATGAACATATCTGTTGTCGTTCAATAAATACACGTTGACAGTGGGTGGGCATAAAATAGCACCTTTCAGCCTAACAAACTGATTTTACTATACATTTTGGAAACGAATAAACAATGCTTAAGCAAAACATCGAATTAAATATAATTGCTTTGTCATTTCATAAATCAGCTTCCCTTTTATAGTAACAACAATCCTTCAACTTTGGATAATTTTACAAGGGAGTACATGTACATACCAATTTTGCCCCACAGTTTTTTGATGTGGTAAAGATTTTATTTTCGACGAGCTTCCGGTTTTCGTGCCGCTATAAGAGCAAATGGAGAGCAGGAAGCTTGTTTGTTCGTATGGTCTTTGTATTGCGTCTTGTCATTGTCGTGTCATTGTTTGCTGATAAATGGTGTTGAAGACCAAAGAAGTAAGCAAACAAGTAAATCATTTATAAATCCATTAGTGTACTATAATTATATGATTCCAAACACACCACGCAATCTATAACAATCCTTGTCAAACATTATGGAGATATAGGAGAACGTCTGGAGAGCAGAATGTGAACACTAGTCTTCCATAGTAGGTTCGTATAAAAAGATGCATCTGTTAGCAGCGGGTGACACATTGAAGTTGTCTGACTACTAATTACGACAGCAAAGTGGTAGTTTTCTCGCTTACCTTTCACTATACCCTCGCTGTAATATTCCACGTTAGACTTAATTTCAGGACTAGTTTGACTGAGATGAATGGTTCTCTCTTGCGGCTAGACTTGACATTTAGTTAACGAGACTCCATTTTCCCATTTAGATCCGTAAATTTACCTCAGCAACCAGGACTGGTAGGCCGGACATTTATGACATTAAGATGTTTCACCCAAGGCCAGCATCAGCCATACTGAATTATTATATGTTTTATGTATCGCACCAAGAAAAGGGAGTACTGTTTAAACAATTACTTTTACATAATGTCAATACACATTTTTCCGTTGTCGCGTTGATGGTGTAAATTCAGCTTTTTTTAGACAAAATTAAGCCAAAATCACGCGAACTATTTTCGCTATTTCGCCTTGGTCTAGAATTTCTTCATACACTGAAAAGCTTGTTACATTGTGAATAATTTCATTTAACGAAAACATCGTGGTTTATACGCTTTTTTTAAGACTAATAGGAAGCGTAGATTTGTCTGCCTGGTTGAATGTTCCTGCTTTCTTCAGATGGCAAGAAGAAACGGACAATTTTTTTGGTTTTTGACTTTCGTTAGAATTGATCCTTACAAGCCAGCAAAAATAAAACCCAATAAATGTCTCTATTTGTTTTGTTGGTCAAACAATTTTTTGTCCGGGGGGGGGGGGGGGGGGATCGGAGCACC
>JARFOD010078078.1:0-20236 GCA_031763545.1 Mopalia muscosa
GGACAAAAATACAGAACATTACAAACAAATTTGCTTATCGTTACCCTTTAGCTCTGCGAACACCAGGGCAACAGAAAATGAGAAAGCATAACAAAATTACGAGTGTACTTTTAGTTCAACATGTGACTAAAGGGCTGTACATGTATCTGACAAGATGCAGCTCATCAATGCACAAATAGTGATACATGTATATATATATTAACCTCCTCATGAAATGAACAAATAAGAGACCTTAATTGTTTACAGTCATGGTGTAATTTCATAGTGAGTCTGTCCAGCATATGGGCTCAGTATTTATCTACATCTGGTGTGACTTATCTCTTAAATTCCAGCTGATAACAGATAATTGTTAAATTGATTGGATTGAAAGAGGCTGGCATCTGGGCTGTCTGGTAAACAGATTAAACCCTGGATGTAGCACATCCAAGAGGTGACAACAGTTTAACATTAAGGCAATGATTGTATATTGGCATGAACCAAAATACCACTGATTGTGTTAAATGCACCAAAGATATCTTCAGTGTAGTTCAAATACAATAATAACAATTTTATCAGAAGACTTATATCAGCTTGACAGACAAAGGTCAAGGAGCTACATGCAAGTTTATATCTCTATTTATTTTTAAACGATAAATTTTAAAAAAATTAATGAGTGCAGGGTCTACTTTTGTTAAATTCTTTCATAATTCAACAGTTTCCCATAATCTAAAAAAAATTCTTTTTTTTTCAAAGTGATTAACTAGCTCCCATTAACTAAAGACAAACATTGCCTTTTATTTTAATTATGCACTTCCTCATAGCATCATATAAGGAAGTGCATAAGAAAAATAAAAGTTCTTTCAGCCTGGTGAAAATTGAGAGATATCAAAACACCTTGATATGTTTTATGAATTAAAACAAATCCAGTTCCTCCAAATGCAGTGCCAGTGTTGACATTGAAGACTTGATTGACTGGTGTTACCCAGAATACACACTGTACTCAAGGTTATTTTACTGTTTTACATGTATTATATGAGGGACAGGCCCACAGTCACTGAATGCTTATCAATATAAAATTGAAAATACTTGCTATGCTGAAAAGTCTAGTTTGCTGAAATGCTAAGCAAGGACTAAGATACTGGGGTGTCCACCCATCCAAGTGGACATCCTGAATTGAACAATTGCTTCATTTGGACACCCTGTTTTAAGAAACTTTAACATGCAGGAGATAGAAAAATTTAAAATGGGAAGAAAAACGTTAACCATCCTTTTGATTTCTGTCTATGCCTCTGAATTGCTAAGAGAAGATAGCATAACTGAGACCAAGAGTTAAACCACCCAAAACCACCCTGAAAATCAATGCATAATAAGCAAAGACAGACTTTTTTATTAAACCCACTCCCCTGCAGTTTTTTTTTAGAAAAACTAAAATCAAATTTCCAAATTGGTTAGGCCTAGAGGATACATGTAGGTATTTTACTAGAAAGCCACAGATTTGATCAATTTTACTACAGTTGAGGTACATGTATATATCAATCTAATTAAAATCAGACTTAAAAAACGCAGCACCCTCCTGTGTTTTGTTTGTCGCTGTATTAAGCAAAAATATAGCGACTCACAGAACAGGGAGCATTTTTGAAATCTGATTTTAATTTGATTGGATACATGTTTAACATTTAAGCCACATAAAACGTTTCACGAATAAAATAGAAGACTCACGAAACTGCTTATCCTATCTGTCCAGAGAAAAAAAATAAAAAATTGTCAAGAACATTTACATGGATCTGTTAATACAAATAAAAGTCATAGGATATTATCCCAAAGTGACTCAAAGTAGGTAAACATATAAATATAGTTTATTTAGTATGCAATAAACGTGTCAAGCTTTTACTAGTATTGGGTAATGACAGTGTCATTATCATTATTTATACACCTACTAAAAGTAATATGTTATAGATAAGGTTTATTTACACTATGAAGTGACTCAAACCTCAAAGTCAACACATAATATGTACAGTAGTATTGAACTCTTATCAATGAACACACTTAGATTGTCTCATTTTAAATGGAATTTTTCAGTATATACATGCTGTCGGAGATAAACAGGATTTTGGCCGCATTTAGTTGCTTATTGATTTTCTCCACAGTTTATAAGTTAAAGATTTTTTTGAGGACTACAGTCTCTTGTTTAGGTTATTTAACAAAGATGTCATGTCAGCCGAATGGGTGACGGGTTTCAGTTGTTTGTTTGGGTGGGGTTTAAGTCATACTACAGGTTATTTCACTGATATGATGGCACGCCAGGCCAATGGGTGAAGGAAACCACCCACGATACATTACAACTGGCATCTGACAAACAATGGCAGGACAATCACAAGACATACATGTGGACACCACAAAACAGATCAGTTTCACACACCTTACATGTAGATGTAGCTCTAAACCAACGGGGCAACAATTGCTTACACTACTTTGGTATTTACCATATTGATTTGTTTCTTTGATTGGGGTTTAACATTGGTCTGAAGGGTAAAGATCAGTTTGTCCACATAAATGTAACACTTTGGGCTTAATGTTGTACACAAGAGTATTTCACTTATCCACTTCAGACTGTTCCTTGCCTAATTAAGGGGGAAAACTGGGAGGAAACCTCTTGAAAACCACCCCCGTGATTGCCAGAGCCACATCGTGTGATTCACTCCAGTAGCTGAGGGCTGACAGATGGACTTGATCCTGTGAATGGTACATGTATATAGAAAAAGGATAGAAAGGGCACTCGCTAACCACGAAACCATGGCAGCAGGCTTTCTCCATTAACTAAGTAATCAGTAATTTAAAACAGCATGACTAAGCTTGAAACATAAGCTTACTGACCCAAACCAGATCACAGAAAACCACTGATAGAAATCCCAATCCATAAAACTCTTGTTTTTTTTATCTAAATTGGTATTTCTGATACGCTGCATATTTGTTGTGTTCGTCAGTTCCACCTCTCCAGAAATTACACACATATAACACAACTCGAGATTAAGGTTTATTTAGAAACTTGTCTCTGGGAGATATCTAGAAAATAAGATGATTTTTCGATTTTAATTGATTTACATCCCTGTGCCAGTGTGACTGCTTTTAGAAATATAATTGTTGTAGATACTCAGTTCATAAATCAGAATATCAGATCATACTTACCATTCCATAAAAGTTTCTCTTTAAGTGTACCCTCCTCTCAACAACTTGATTTCACTCTGTTATCCAACTTATATCAGACCATGGGTGGACATGACAAGTGATTCTCTCAAAAGAAGTATGGCACTCGTGACAGGTAGCTAACTGATCGTGACTTACATCTTTGTGAGCAAATCGATCCAGATTTACTGAAAATTCCACACTATTTAGTCACATCATTATATTTGATAATACCCTGACAGCGTAACACGAAGCGGTAGTTTATGCCTGGTGATCTAATAATTTAATAAAAAAGACCGCCAAATAGACCCACTTCTTAATAACACAAGTACTAGTACTTGGAGTAACCCGTAAGCTTATACACCACAGCAGATTCTTTCAAAATCCATGATGGAAACATCAAGTGATTCAGCATACAATACATCTTCATTATCTCCATTTTAAAACACATGGCTTTCTTATTAAACCATAATGGATTTAATATTGAGGGCTATTTAGTTAATTGACACTACAGGGTCCAAAATTATAAATTATGGCTAAACCAATTTTCGCTATCTTGAAAATATATTTTAAAAAAAGGATAGGATCCAAAAGCTGTATATTAAGCCAATTATTACCATTACAAAAACAAGGCTATACTCTTGTTCACTTTATATGCCAGGGTGGTTTGATTTATACCTTTAGCAGGGCCAATCTAACCCCACAATATTGATTCAGGTTTAGAATTATTGAAAATTTGTCACTTGATCCCATTACAATCAACTTATTTGAAATTGTTTACATGATCCAGGTCACATTCAAATGCCACAATTCTTCAAGGTTAGAGTGTATTGGTTTCAATTGGTATGTTTTACGTCAAGCTGTTTTAAATTAAGTATGAACATCTAGATGCACTTTGGTGCCAATTGGTTGAAATGGTTTATTATTTTGGTTAAAGATTTCAAAGTTTGACTGAATTTACAAATTTACACATATTACATGTATACCTCAAATTATAGCTTTGGTCAAGAAATGAGCAACCAGGATTTGGTTCTTGCTCATTAGCTACATGTACGGTAAATAGCCATAACACAAATACCATAGAATGAAGAGGCACTCAAATAAGGAAGAATAAATTCAGCTCTTATGTTCTAGATTCCTTAAAAGTTAACTTCGTTGTGAAACTAAATTTCCTAACAAATGCCAATTCTTCAATCTGGATGAGGGTTAAAACAAAAGCTAACACTTAACCTAATTCTAAACCTAACAATAACGTTCAACTTGACACAAAAATTTGTGTGGCATCTTTACATGATGGACTGACCCACAAAACAATAGAGTGGCACATGGCAGCCAATAAGATCTGAGAACACCAGTGTGACTCACTCCAACCAAACAATTTATTTAGGTCTTGATTGATTGATTGGTTGGTTTGTGTTTAAGGCTTTGTTTAATTTTGTTTGTTTGATGTCTTACTCAAGAGCATTTCGTTTATATGATGACGCATATTGTCCATTTGACACTGTTTCTTTGTTTAAATACGGTGGAAAACAGGGAGGAAACCTCATTAAACTCAAACTGCGATTGGTAGACCCGGACCATGTGAGTGAGACTTACTCCGAAACCTGATGGTAGCCTGAAGACTTTTTAAACCGTGGACAGTACATCAAATTAGGATTAGTAAGCACACATGCTAACCACTCAGCCACAGGCCTGTGCTAAAAGGTGTATCACTTATGACAGCAATGTAGTCAGACAATGACTGACACTCCCACAACCATACAATGCGAAGTGTTTTGATACAATTAGAAAATTAATCTTCTTGCAGTGCTAAGTGAAGACACAAATATATTCTTCAAGCAAACTACCCTTAGCCAGAGGGGTAGAACATTATCAATGTACACATAGCTCATACTGTAATTAGACCAAGCATTTTCATCGGAGCACTACTGTGAGTCTTACACATGTATTAACTATAAATCTATAATAGCCACAACGATCAATATTAAGTAATTTTGTTAGAAAATTTCAAGCTGTTACCTGTGTTGCATTGATTTTTTTATGACCTTTACTTGCAATGAACTCTAGCTAGCCTCTTTGAAATAAGACCTGTTAAACACAGATCAATATGTCACATCAAAGCACACAGAAACACAGTTCCTAATATTAAAAAATGTGTAGTCGATTGATTTCGTCATCCTAGTCCTTTAGAAACATGGATTATCTTCCAAGAATGTTGTTTTAAAACCAATTTACAGAACTGGTTGATACATTCCCCAAAATATTTGTACAATGGACTTCTATTAGAGACAGAGCACCAGCAATGAGGGTCTGTCCTGTCATTGCATACAGAAACCAAGTTAACAAAACTATGTAGTTAAGTAGACTAGGCGTCGCATCAAGGAAACTTCAAAACAGGGTTCAACAGTGTAGAATTGTAATATTATCACTTCACAGGAGATATGTTGCAAACCAACAAAAAATCAACAAACAAAAAAGAAAGATAAAAGCCAAGAATAACAATTGGCATTCTCAAGCAACAAGTCACCAAAGTTTACTCAAGAAAAAAAAAAAAGAATCATGGATTTTGACGAGGAGCTTCATTAGTAATAGTACGCCAGTTTGTCAATGCAAAACAAACTTACAGGCGCTTAAGTCCAAATGTATGACAGCATGTAACATCCGGGCACACCCATGTACATGTATGATGTACACATGTAGATGTCCTATATCTCTCGGCATTTCAGTTGTTTTTTTTTAGGCAGAGCCAAAACTTCTGTTTTTAGTGTAAGCTTTTCCCATGAACTCTGCATTGCCTTTGTTTTAAGCTGGAATTTCTCACCCATAAAAAGGCAGAGGGAAACATTTGGTGAATGGGAGAAAAATACATATGAGACCACATATGGGAACAGTTGGAATTCCTCTGATACACCCATATCACTAACACTAGCATAACAAATATTTGTTCCTTTTATTTCATAGATTACACACCATTAACACAGTATTGACAGCTGGGTCACTTTCTGTCAATACTGTGGCTTTAGGTGAGTTAACCAAATCCCAACACAATGACCAACACTTTAACCAAAATACAGTTTCTAAATTTATACACGCACATAAATCATTATACAATTTCTGGGCACATATTTACATACAACTTAGTACTTTTAGCACATTGAAAAGCAAGTACTTGTAAAACCTGCAATGTAAAAAGTACATTAATTTAATTCAATCTAAATAAAAAAATTCAGATACTACAGAACCTTTGTTTAAAATTCTGTAGCAGACCTGCCTACCCTGGAAGAAATTTATGTGATTGAAATTTTTTTAGAGGCTTTTCTATTTCCGTTATATATTTTTGTGTTACACCATAGCATTTAATTTTGCTTTTTTAAGTTTGAACTTTCATGTCATATTGAAATATGCCTATCTGCTGTTGAATTGTTGTATTCAACATAAATTTTGTGTACAATATACTAAAGAAAATTCACCAGGTAGGCAGATCTGCTGTACGCTGATGAATGATCATGTTGTAAGATCAAAATGGTCTGTAATTACCTGTTGTACATATATATATATATATTTCTATTAAGAATACAGTACAATTGTACTAGTCAAGTTGAAAAACCCTTTCAAAGCTTTATTGCAGTATATTGTTAAGGGATAAGTTACATTTCATTTTCTTTTCTGTGTAGTGCCTGCCTGTAGTATCAATGACATTCTTTCTGAAAATCAACCCTCATCAACATTGCTTTGACCCTTTGTGGGATCATCCCTAACCTCACAATGGAATGTCACAAGAGAAGACTACTCCTCTCCACACTGGAACGACCCAAACAGACACAACAGGGGGGACAGGTGCTATTTCAGAGATAGCAGCTGGCAGTGTAGTATGCCTTATTATTTTCTCCTTAAAGCTGTGAAGTTCAAAGCCACACAACAAACTTTAAAGTCTATAAAATATGACTCCTTCAAGATGCACACATCCAGTATGTACACGAACTGCCCCTACAGTAGGTCAGAACAGTCAACACACACCACACCCCATTAAAAATTCATCCATGAGAGACTATTTTGTGTACTCCATTCAGATTAACTCTTGTTTTGTGTAATATGAGTAAACGAAAGATTCTTTAACAAAGATAGCTTTTATGAAAAGTTTGAAAACGTGAATATTTTAAGGGGAGGAAAACACAAACAAAGTTAAAATTTACAACATATCAAGGTGTTAAAATAACCATAATAGTTTTGTAGGATTCTTCTTTTGTAGGAATTCCATGTTTTCTGCTGAAACAGAAAGCCTCTTAAATGTTGGAGATACTGAATAAGGCTTAAACCTATGTGACTTTTGCATACAACGGTATAAAGACCTATCTAAAGCTTCTCATTCAAAATTCGTCAATTATTTTATGATAATATGTGATGATTTATTATATAAAACTGATCAACTTTCATATACATGTAAGTACCAGTATGCTTAATCTCTGTAAATATAAGTAAATAATAGTCAATAACTGTAATGATAGATATGTCAGACAGGATCAATTGGGTATAATACCATGTGACAAGAGTAAGCATGAATGATGAACGCAGTTAATCGAAGTTATTACTACAAAAAAGATCTGCCCACACATGGTGATTCAATATTTATTTAAAAACCTGTTGTCAAGAATGATCATAGTATATTTTTTATTGTTGAGAGAGAACATAGTGCTTGCCTGCACAGGGATTTGAAGTTGAACACAGTCACTCCTGTAGGTAGCAGAATCAATGTCAAGCTCTTCGACTTAAGCTACATGGATTCAATATGACTGAAAGGCGACTGGTCCAACAATCAATTATACAAAATACACTTTGCTGCTGTAAATAAATAATAACTTTGTCACGCTACCTGTTTCTGCACAATGATGTTGATAAGTAGGCAATGTAAATGTTATGAAGTGCATGTCTACTGGATACTCATGCAGCTCTAAATATAATTCATAGACAGCTACAGCATGCACCATCAATCATATACCATGTAAGTTAAGTTATGTGTTAACTTAAGGTTAGCAGCGCTAGAAACAAAGTCAATGAGAGATATCAAATAAATTTTTACTAATTTCCACAAGTTGAATTTTAAGATATATTTTTAAGATAAATGGAAGATATATTTTAAACCTCAGAAGTATTGACATATATACATGTACATGCATAAGTCAGAAACAGTGTTTTTTTTCATTGCTGTTGATGAAGTTTGTATGTTTGGGGTTTAATGTTTTACTCAACTTCAAGGGTATTTCACTTATTTCACTTTACTTAAATGATGGATTGTCCACTCTGACTCCACTGTGTCAGCACTATACCCTGCTTTATCCCCCCCCGCTCAATTGTTGGAGCCACAACGTGTGACTCACTCATGGTCGACTTGCTCATGGTCGACAGGCAAACTGCTACATTTAAGCAGGATTAGTAACCCACTAAGCCATGGCTGCGGGTCCCTTATGGATAAGCTTACTTAAGATGTCCTGTACAGATTTCCAGCAATAAGAGAGTGTCTCCTTCAACATCTACATTTTCTTTATTTTTCTTGTGTAAAAATTGATTGAAACAGGGTTCCTCAAATAGCTGTCTGCCTTTACTGATTATAGAACCCAACTTTAATCCCTGAGCGCAACCTTATTTTTAATTTAGAAAAGAATATTTTATCCAACCTATGAATACTAAGCCCAACTGCATTCTGCATAGCACAGGAAGAATGTCCCATGCAAATATTGTCAACAGACAATCAGACATTAATTTTCTTAAGAAAATCTGAAAGATTTGAATTCATAGTGATATGTCCATATATAAATTTACATATCATGGGCATCCAAGCTTAACATTTGCAGGGCTTCTTGTTTAATTGATAGGGGATTTATTCATTTAAATATTTTCAATTTACAAACATGGTAGAATTATATGGAAATCTAATTGTTTCATTTGATTGGGGTTTAATGCTGTATATATGTTACTGTACTTAATGTTATTTCACTCCCATGCCGGTCAGCCTCTGTGAAGGAAACGACCTGGATGCCACTGATGCTTTACCCTTGAGAACCTCCCTCCCAACCCTCCTCGAAATCTACTTGTAGACTATCAACTGCATCACAGCAATCTGGGGATGCATAGATATGTCATTATAGATTTTTATGTGATACAATTCAAGACATTCGTGAATGCTGTTCATTTTCAATTTTCTCACAAAAACATTTAGTTTGGTGGTGGATGAGAATACTTTGTAATTTACCTACATGTATATTCAACCACAAAATCCACAATGATAGACTGTAACCTAACATGTTGTCACTTTGCCAAATCATGGGTCAGTGGTGATACCTTCTGTTTTAATTTGGCCATATAGACCACCATAGATTAGTAAACAATCATGACGTGACTTCTGTTGACCACATATGGGTGTTAAATAACTTCCCTTTACAGTCTTCAAATACCAGCTGCTAGAAAGTCAACATAAGTAAAGAGGGAAAAAATCTGTTAGCAATTGTGTCACATTCCATCTCAATTAACCAAGACCTTTGAAGGGTTAGGCCAGAGGAATGCTAAACCTTTGCTTAGTGTTTATAAGTTTATCATACTCAAGGGCATTTCACCTGATGGACAGCTTAAAATTGTTGGGTTTTATAGAAAACAAACAAGAAAACTTATAGAAATAAACCCAACTAAAGTATTTGTGACAACCTCACCTTTAAAACTTTTGTTGCAAACAAAAAGAAAGAAGATTGATTGATTGATTGACGTTTTACGTTGTGCTTAAGGGTATTTCAGTTATACATCTATGACTGTAGTGTACTCTAGCACAATAATTGACACTAGCACAACCAACATGCGAAAAGTTTCCATAATGTTGGAAAATTAATTTTCCTTTAGTGCATACTAAAGACAGCATTGCTACTTTTCAAACACACTGCCCTTTGCCAGAGGCTATTAGGAAAGAAGAAAAACCAATAAAAAACACAAATGCTGCTTAAATAAAGCTTCAAATTTATGATGATGTGAACACAACTTGACAAATTCTACACAAAAATAAAATTAAACCTACTGTTACTTCTTATTACACTTTTTCATATCATTAATTTAAATAAAGACAATTAGTTTTAAAAAAAGTGTTTTTTCACACAAATCAAGATGGGTTTGATTGAATATTTTCAAATAGTCAAATGACATAACAATTGACTTGAATTAATGAAAAAGCTCAAATAACAAAGAAAATTGACAAATAGCAAGAAAGAACGAATGTATGAAATAATATTTTTGACTATAGAATTTATTGAAATAGTCGTCACCTCTACATGTAAGCCTCACACAGGTATGTGTGGAATGTAGATTACAATAGGTCAGACAGTGAAGCCATTACCATATGTTACAGTTCACATAATGAAACATACCTTTGTTCAATTGATCTCTATCAACAGCTATGATATACTATTCTACATTCATTTGTTATACTGGGGACCTGATTTTTTTTGTCAGAGGTTGTTGTTTAATGTTAAATGGCAGAATTCTTATTCAGAGCATGAATCTCCATCAAAACTAAGCTTAATCATTAACCAGCATTGTAAATCATCCAATACAAATTCAATGTCCTTGCATCTTCATCATTCAAATAAATAAATAAATAACTACAAAAGTTATTTGCTTGGGACACAAGGAGACCACATTGATAGAGAGTTTGGTTGCCTAATTTTAGACATCCTGTTTTGAGTAAATTTAGCATGCATGAGATAGGGAAACTGTCAAATTGGACACCCATTTACTTAAAAAGTGACACAAAATGAGCATTTTTGACACCATACTTTAGAAATCTGGCTGAACCAATAACTTCAATAAGCTGCACCCAACTGCATGGGTTCTCCCATTTGAAATTTTTGCCAAAAAATCAACACATGATATATAAAGACATATTTTTACTTTTATTTTTTTATATTATGATATCATGGGCTTACACAATTGGGTTGTATTTGTTAATTACAGATTAATGTGGATGTTTATTATTCATCAAGATAACTTCCATGTTCTTAATTAATTACTAATTATAATACATAAATGAATAATGCATTTAAATAACAATTTCTTACTCCCAACAACTAAATAAAATGTAATAATAATAAAAAAAATAAAAATACATGAAATTATATTAAATAAATGTGTAACACCAGCAAGCTATGCACTCCATTATATACAAATAATCGCTCAATACCGTGAACAATGAAGAATTAGGCTTGTAATCTATCTCTTGAGATAATTACATTACTCTTTAGTCTGCTCATACATGTATATACATAAACTGGTCTTCACTAAAAGTTACTAAGAGTAGCCAATACCTCACATACCATTGCTGATAGTGATTATTACAGCTCATCTGGTTGGCAATCTAATTAAAATCTGAGCTCAAAAATAATCCCCATATTTTGTTCGTCTGGTTTTTAAGATCTGATTTTAATTAGATTGATGTGGCCGTAATCTCAGTTACACTGCTTTCAACACAGCTACATTTGTAAGTACATGTAGCAATATGCATAATGTAAATAGCTAATTATTTTAAAGGCCCTCTAAGGGCTCTTGATTAATTTTCACCTCTTCTAATTGATAAACTGAGATAAGTAAACCTGATAACTTGAAGGCATTTTTAGTGATAGAAGGCTATGAGGATTAGCGATTACGGCTATGAGGATTAGCGATTATTAAGCAGTAAGCTTATGGATACACATACATAATTTGTGAAAGATGAGTTTGCTTACATGTAGCTTGTCATTATGATTACACTAGATAAAACGAGGTACATAAATGTATCTTGGACAAGAAACACACAAAATAGAATATTTTTGTCAGTATAAAGCTTACTGTTTTGATTTATTGTCATTTTTTAACTAAAAACTCGAAATTATTTCAGATTATCGTCTGATAATCTGCGTAAGCGGGGCACCTCGTTCCATACATGTAGATCTATCATTAAAATAAAGCCAAATCCAGTGATAATGTTCCATTTATCCCCGCTATCTACCTTACAGGCGTCCTCCAGCATGTAAGCGCGATATTCGCCTCTTTTTATCTACTCTGGTCGGTCTATCTGATTGAAATTGCACACAACAGCAATGCTGTCCGAATTCTTAAATGTATGAGTTTCATAAATGTACGAATTCGGTGCTGGGCGATTCCGAGCAGATAAACTGACTGGAGCGAATAAAAAGTGGCGTACATCGCGCTTACGTGCCGGAGGAAGCTTGTAAAATAGATAGCGGAGATAAATAGGACATTATCATTGGATTTGGCTTTATTTTACTGATCTACATATACAGAACGAGGCGCCCCGCTTACGCAGTAAGTATGCGGGATGACAACACAGCATGGCTGTGAGTGGAATTTCTCACTTTCATGTAAATTACTAAATAGGGCTAGAACCAGCTGCTCAAAACCTAGTCCAAGGGGCTCAGACGATAATTTTTGAGTTATTCTCTTACGGCCCAAAACTAAGCGTCAGCCGGTCAGGCATTATCGAAAACAAAACGTCAGAGCCACTCGTAGTCCCGAGATGACTAGCTCCAGGTACCGTCATTATATAGCGTATGCAATACTGATAGAGATGACTGACAATACATAGGCCTACGGTCCGCGTAGCCTAACGGCCGTATTGTCATAGGCCACTCGGACTAGTAAAAAACATGACAACATGCAGTTAGATCTAGTTATAACTGATTAAAATAACTAATGATCGAGGAATAAAGATATACGTTCAACTTATAAGACGGGAAGCCTATCTGGCTCTAGGCTACTAAAACTTAAATGTCGAAATGGCTTTTGCTTTTGGTCGAATGTAGGCTAGCCTAACCCAACTGTTAAAAAACCCCACCTGCTTTCAACAATAGCAGATTCAATGAGCCATGATCCTTAAAACAAACCCAAAAACATCTTGTGCCTTTAAATAAGAGCAATATATTGTATCTATGCATACCTTTAAATTTGCGTTTCAAACGACATCAAAATATGCTCAACTTTGGAAACGTGACATTTCACCTGTAACTTTTTACTAGCGCCATCTGCAAACACAAATACCAAGGGAGCGAACTATAATGTATTGCTGCGAAACTGAGAAAGTAAGAGTTAATTCCCCTAAATAAGTGTAAAAAACGAAAAATACTTTTCTTTGAGAATCGGCACACGCTTAAAAATCAAAGAAAAGAATGACATTTTACCCTCGAATAGGATCAATATATACATTTCACTGAATCTTGGAGGCAAAGCTAGAAAATAGAAGAAAACAAAAAATTAGAAATCTGTCTACATGTATACGTCATATCTGTACTATAGCTTGCATTCAGTATCCTTTTTTGCTGTGTTTGTCAACATTAATTCTGACTATATAGTTTAAATATGTGAAGCCGATCTTTTTGGGGGTTAAATTGCTCTTCCATAATAAAGGTTTGACAACAGTTTCAAAGCACGTGGCTTTGTTTTGGTTATTGTCTAGCCTCGTTGTGGATTCAAGATGTCAGCCCCCTACTAAACGCAAGCTATTCCGATGTCCAGTGTCTGTCTGTAATTAATGTAAAGGTTTGTATGTTTCTGGCGAAGAACTATTTTCCTTTAAGCATAACAGAGAAGTGTTGTTTCTTTTTTCTTTTTTGTTTTCATGAGACTGCAACCGCTATTGGTGCTGATTAATCCATCCGGCGCTTTTTTTAAATGTCAGAACAACAACAACAACGTATTGTGTTTGAATACGTACAGGTATATGTGCTGTCAGTGGTGTCTAATATACTGCAGAAGAGCACAACCTAGAAGGAAATGAACTAACAGGTCAACAGCCGTTAGGAAATTTAAACGGTCGTGTCAATTTTGCCCCTATTCTGCTATGCCTCGACACAACTCGCAAGGGGCAAAACCAAGAGAATCCCAGGACAATCACAGGAAGGTATACAAATGCCTCATAAACACATCGTCTTTACATTGACTCTTAGATCTAAGATTACAAGGGAAACAGGAAACTTTCTCCCAAACAGCGTTACACCCCAATCAAACAAAGGTACAGAAGCCCTACATAATACAAAACATTTGGGGACACCAGACCTGTCCTATAATCTTTTCCAGGGTATAACCTTAAAATTGATTTTCAGATGACAAAATTTGTCAAAATCCATAACAAAATGCAAATTTAGATGAAGACTGTAAACAATTTAAGAAACCTATTAATCGGTCCTCCGAAACTAAGTTTGCATAACCATGGGGAGACCCTTTTCTGTCCGTTCTCCCCAACAGCACAGATATGGGACACAGCTTTGCCTCCTTTTATCAATCAATTTTCTAGTGCATCAGCAGGGCCAATTTGTATAAACCCTGGTTAGCATAGGATAGCATTCAGCTGTATATACTGGAGAGGGGAGACAAAATATGACACTAAAGAGAATTGTAAATATGTCCGATTTGTTTTGAAAAGCTGCAATGCTGTCTTTACTTCGCTCTGTAGGAAGATTAACTTTCTAACAGTATCAAAACACATCTCGTTTTATGGTTGTAGTAGTTAAATATTATTGGAATACACCACCATCATTTAAGTAAAAAACTAGACAAAAACAGACAGTAAAACAAAATACAGCTCAAAAGACTTGTATTCAAATCTGACATAGTAAGGATGGGCTGGTGAGTCGAATAGAAGACAAGCCATTCATGCCAGCATTAGGAAATATTTTTGACTTGAGAAAAAATGTCACTTTCAAATTATAACTAGTGTTCTGATTCTGGGGTATAATAATGAATGTATGTTGGTGAATACTAGTTTACAGATACACATTAGGTGTATTGGTGTCAATAATATTAAAAGCTGATGTGTGACTGAATTGGACACTGCTCTGTGTCAACATGGCAGGCAGACTCAGACCACTGTGTTTTTTGGGGTTTTTTGTTGTTGTTGTTTTTTTGGGGGTTATTGTTGGAAAACACTGTCATAATATAAGTGAAGTACCCATAAGCATGGCATAAAACATGAATCTATCAATCAATCATTTTTTGTTTGTGTTAGTCTTGGTGTAATTTCAAATGCTGACCAAGAAGCACAAATACCCATGAATTCATAAAAGTGTTTTGTTTTTTTTAATTCAAACACAAGAGCATGTCTAATAAATACATGGACAATGTTGCATTCTTTTAAATTTTACAAATACAGTTTTGCCTTTTTTAAAAAATCTGAATGCTAAAGCGATACTCCTGGCTGCAAAAACCCCTATATCCCTTGAAAGGTTACCATTGAATATACCTAAATATGACATCGACTTGTCATTTCTTTATTTTATAAAATAACCTGAGGGTTCAGTGGCAGCTGACAGTTTGGGCGTGGCCAACCCTGTCCATGACGTAACGCGACTAACACTCTTGTGTGCCACGGGTTAATAACATGTGTGAACCAATGACCTATATAGGCGTGAACTGTAAAAGATTTTAACAGTAGACTCTTCAGATCTTGTGACATAAGCACCTATTTTGAAGAGAAAGATATTTGAATGGTTAATATTTGTGGAGCTCTTCTGTTGAATGATAAAAGTACATAGACATGTCTGCGTGGATAAATTTGACTGTAGTTTGTGCATTACCCATTGTGATACAATTATAAAATGGATATAGTTTGTCGAAAAAATTAGAGAGCATAATTGAACACTTGAACTGATGCCTGTTTTATTGCAGCCCAGAGTATCGCTTTAAAATCCTTTCCATGAATGATTATGTGTTTAGGTGCTTTGCAATGAAGACAACTTAGTATACAGAAATAAAGCTTTACGATTCATAAGTGTATGTTTTTTTGTTTTGTTTCAGGTGACCAGAATACAAATATCAGCACAGATCACTTAGAACAATCTAATTGTGTGGAGGAGGTGACGGACATTAAACATGACGTCTATCATTAAACTACAGTGTTTCTCTGGAGCCTTAGATGAGAGTCCACCCTGTTACATGCTCCAGGTGGATGAGTTCAGATTCCTTCTCGATTGTGGATGGAGTGAATCTTTCAACATGGACCAGCTAACTGAGCTTAAAAAGTTTGTGTCAAATTATTTTTAAAAAAAAGTAGCAATGCTGGTTTTTCTAAGCACTGGAGGAAGATTAATTTCCTACATTATGGAAATGCTTCATATCTTTAATGCTAGTGCCAAGTATTGTTGGAATACACCATGGTCATATAAGTGAAATACCCTAAAACATGACATGAAACACCAATCAATCAATCAATCAATCAATCATATGTGGGAATGACTAATACTAGTATTACATTTTGAAGTTTTCGCTCATTAATTTTTAACATTCTGCGAAAAGTACTGTAATAAATATTTCTAGAATTAATAAATGTGAATTTTGGGTCTACGCTGGGTAATTTTCAAAGTTTGTAATGAAAGGTGAAAACGTTTCAAATGAGATGGTTTTATTCAATATTTTTTATTTTTTATTTTAGACATATCTACCAGATAGATGCAGTGCTATTAACGTACCCTGACCATGGTCACCTGGGAGCTCTCCCTTACCTGGTGGGAAAGTGTGGGCTTAACTGTCCAATCTATGCTACCATACCTGTCTATAAGATGGGCCAAATGTTTATGTATGATTTGTATCAGGTATGTTTACTTTTTATAATGTAGAAAATATAAAAAGCAATAAATTCAATTTGTATTGTATTGAAGGTTTGTAAATAGGTGTTATCTTGGGGGGCCACCACACTACCTGTAGATAAAATCAAATATTTAAATTAACCCCAAATATCAAATGTTGTCCTGATCAAGCTGAAATTGGTCATGATTGTGGCCAACATTATTGTGATCTAAACATAGCGGACAGTTGGAAGGAGATTCTTATTGCCTTCAATTTGTAGTAGTTCGCAGTAGTAGTTATTTGCAAGGTCTTTGTTTTGTGTCCTGTGGCTCTTTGTTCTTGTCTCTTTTGATGCAAGTGATATAGGGCCATCACGCATTTAGCTGTCACACTGCCAGATAAGTGGTGCCAGCGCCTATGGCTTAGTAGTTAGCATGTGCATTTACTAATCCTACTTCCATGTACGGCTCATGGGATCTATTCCGCCTATATGAGTGAGTCACACGATGTGGCTCCGGCATCACAGGGCTGGTTTTGACGAGATTTCCTCCCCCATAATAACAGTGTGAGATGTCTCTTAATGCACCATACTGTCTCATTTTCTAATCAGTGGCATTGACCAGGGTTTTTCCTTCACCTGTCACTGGCACAAGGGTTGAAGGTTGTTGCTATTCATTGTTGACCTATTATACTAGAAGAATCCAGATCTATTGTGTCTTGTCAGAGTTGTTGCCCTTTAGCTGCACAGCTATTGGCTACTTACAATTTACAGCATTGACCAATCTGGAATTCTTGTGTCAGCACAGATTTTATTGAATAATACATGCACAAAGCAGAGGGTTTGGTGGCGGCTTCCTGTTGCCATGTTACTCTAGGAGCTAAGGGCTAATGGGAAGCTGATTTGTTTGTGATGTCATTATGTTTCTTCTTGGGGCTGTACTTTGTTTGTCCTGTGCTGGCAGGTTTTTTTTTGCCAGTTGCCTGGTTTCCTTCACCCATTAAGCCGGCAAGCTGTTATATGAGTGAAAAAACCTTAAGTAAGGTTTAAAAAACCTCATCAAACACGTAAACAAATACATGTAAATAACTAAAAAAAACAGAGTTATTTTGGCTAAAACATTGGCCAGAAAAGTTATCTGAAATATTATGTTTTTAAAATTTTTTTTAGTCCCGACACAACACCCAAGATTTTGACGTGTTCACACTGGATGACATAGATGCTGCGTTTGACAAAATGATTCAACTTAAATACTCTCAGACCGTCAGCCTCAAGGGTAGGTAAAAGCTATTAGTGATGAGATGACAAGGAGCTGTGTGAAATGGACTATAGATGGTCATAATAGTCGAGTACAATTGCATGTGATATTAAACCCCAATCAAACAAATAAATGTAACTTCTTAGCTCTATGGCTAAGAGTAAAAGGTACCCAGCACAGTTATTCTGTCTTTTATGAGTTAATAGGGGCAGTGATTTTCCTGCACGGCATGGACTTCACATTATATATGTTGTATAAATGAAGAAATAATTTTTTTTTTTAAACTTTGGGTTACATGCCCAACACTCTACCAACTGAGCTACATAGTCTCACATTTTATAGAGCCTCTGACATTTATATCAATCAATCATCTTTTCATTTTATTTTATTCTTGAAGGAAAAGGTCACGGCCTCCAGGTGACCCCGTTGCCAGCAGGTCATATGATTGGAGGAACAATATGGAAAATTGTCAAGGATGGTGAAGAAGATATTATATACACAATCGACTACAATCATAAAAAAGAGAGGTTTGTTATTTACATAATATCTTCTTAATTTTTAAATTCTTATATTCTCAGGCCTCTGGCTAAGGTCAGTTTTTTTGAGAAGTAACTATGCTGTCTTTACTTAGCACTGGAGGAACATTGACTTTCCAACATTATGGAAACGCTTTATATCTTGGTTGTGCTAGTGTCAATCATTGTTGGAGAAAACACTGCTATAAAAGTGAAATACCCTTAAGCCTGGCGTAAAACATCAATCAATCAATCAATCAATCAATCAATCAATTAATCAATCTTTGTTTTTATGTAATCCAAGATGAATCCATCAATCCTTCCAGGGGCTTGGGGCTCTTAAATTGAATCCACTTATAGACAACATATCATGTTGAAGGTCTATCTCTAATCCACTATGAGCAATTTAATCTGGTGTTAGCAACTAATAGCCTTTTTAGCATCTGGCCCTATACCAGGGGTCGAAATGTTCTCAAACATTTACCTGTCACATTGGACAGGTGAAATAAATTTTTACCTGTCCCATGACAGAATTACTTGGACATTTTTTGTTGTTTATTTAATGTAAAGCGTAAAGAGATTAAACTATGAAATCGAAATTATTTGACTGTTTGTTCTGTTTTTACTCTCTATGATTGACGTGATTTATAAATAACGAAATGTATTGAGTTTTAAATTTAAAAAAAATCATCAATCACTTTTTTTAAAGAGTTGAGTTGGGAAAACATTTTTGTGCATTTTTCTAATATTTTATGGCTATATTAGGGGCAAAATTGTTCGTGATATGTTTTATTTATCGCAAAAAAATGCTGTTTTAAGGCTTAACACAACATTACGATTGGCAATCTGCAATGTCATGGCGCATTACTAAGTTTGTCGATAAAAATTAGGCCTTTTCAGTTAATAAATTAAAATGAAAACTTCACCAGTTAAACTTTCTGTGGTTCTTCCGCTGATTGTGTCATTGTTGTATTAAATCCTGCCTGAGCAGCAAGTCCGCCTTTGCAAGCCTATAGGATAAGCAAACATGGATATAACCAAACACAGACAGATTGACTTGAACTTCGGACGGATGTTTTTATAGAGACTTAAGAGGTCAGGTCAGCTAGCTTCATTCATATCTTCATCAATTTTGCCTGGTTACGTGTATTTAGTCTCCTTCATTGGCCTTAGACTGAAAATGTTTGTAAACGAAACTACCTGTCGCAAGCAACAGGTAATTTTTTTTTCTACCTGTCCTATTTAAAAACTACCTGTCAGCGACAGGTGGACACCCGTACATTTCGACCCCTGATATATGAATGATATATCTGTGCTGTTGAACTGAAGAACAGTCCTAATAGAGCTGTCCCATGATTAACTCTCCCTGAGCAGAAAAGCATGTGTAATTTTCCAACAACCTCTAAACACATCAAATTGTATGATTGTGCTAGTGTTAATTATTGTTGGAATACGTCATATTGTTAAAATAGTCTTAAGCACTGCATAAAACATCAATCAATCAGTTAATTATTCAATCAATCAAACAATCAGTCGAGCAGTAGACAAAGCTAATCAAGATTTTTTATATTTTCAAAATATGTTTCAGGGGCTTAGCCAGAATTGAAAAGTATGGTGTCCAAAAGGGCCATTTTGCTTCACTTTTCAAATAACTGGGTGTCCAATTTTGACAGTTTTCCTATCTCCTGCATGTTAAAGTTTCGTAAAACGTGGTGT
>JARFOD010078089.1:0-20235 GCA_031763545.1 Mopalia muscosa
TCAACTGGGCCCTTCCCATGAGATGTAGCAAAATAGTTCCAGAAAATATGGACACCATGCTTTGTCTCAAGGGCAGCAGCAATGTATCTATTCTTAAACTGCGAGGAAGGTGTGAACAATGTGACTGACGTTACAGATTTTAACCTCTGACATTTTTCTATATAAACTAAGTTATAGAAGTAAGTGCTCATTAACCATTAGTCCCTAGCACCTAGGAGAAAACAGAGGGCCACATAAAATTTTTCATATATCTGTCATGCAGGTAAAAAATTTGATGTTTCTTTGACTGACATTACTTGTTTGATATAGTCGGAAAGAGAAAAAAAAATTGAATGGTATTAAAGGTTAATGAATCTGTTTATCAGCTTTAGATTATCATGAGGTAAGGCCTTTATCTGCATAATAATAAATAGAAACCTAAAATTAATCTTCATAGTCATCAGATAAAGGCATACAAAAGAAATGCATGATTTAATTTAAGCCTTTCTGCTTAATATTTTGACGCCAACTTTGGATGGATGGCATTTAATACAAAACAGACATGTCCTGTACAATTTTATAAAAATTAACGGCATATATTCTAACCATCCTAAGTAGTTTCTAATCAATTTTGGGGGTTTTATATTTTTTCCTCGTGTCCTCCCATTTGTGGAATTGCCCATATCCATATCAATTAGCCATGGAAATCAGAAATTGTGTACAAGGTCTTGTTTAGGGTGAACATGTAGATCTATATTTTATAGTCAGATGATAAATCGACTACAGGTCACTTGTACATGTATTATTTGAACTTGTAACTACAGTGTTTTGTGGTTTTATTTTATTATATGATTTAGTAGATTTTTTTAATCTGTCAAGTAAATAAATACACATGAGTGATGAGATATATGCTGTCACTTGATCACACCCAAATATCGAATTCCAGGGCTATACCTGTGTGAGTATGACAACCACCTGATGTTAACTAAGGTCTTTGTACCTGGCTGACAGTCAGAGTAGGTGTTAAATGTCTGAGTGGATTTTATAATCCTGAGGTGATAATATACTGAAGCATTCTGATGTTACCTGTATTTGATAGGTGTTTATCTGAGCTCACGCGTCCTACATGCCTACATGTACCTAACTTACATGTAGTTTGGAGTATTTTGTAAACCTAACTTATTTTCAGTATCACAAACAGGGTATGTCTTTAGCGGCAAACGATTGTTTGGGTTACGTATAGGTCGCCACAACTCTGATTTGGGTGAACGGTTAAACGCCATGTTAAACTTACTACTCATTTTCTCCTTATAATCCATGTTTGTTTGTTTGATTGATTGGTGTTTAACGTCGTACTCCAGGGTATTTCACTTATATGACGACGGACACAAATATAGAACATCACAAACAAATCTGCTCCCCGTTACCCTTTACCTCTGCGAACACCAGGGCAACAGAAAGCAATCTCTTCTCTCGCCTCTTACGATCGACCGAAGAAGCCAAGGGAGTATTATGCAGGGCCATGGCCCACCCGCTCCCTCACGTGTTGAACTGCAGAGTAAAACCTCAACCAAACTATTAACTACCGGCCTGTTTGTAATAAGATCCAAGTTGCCATTACTCACCATTGTATTTCGAAAATGTGTTTTTAATATAAATTGTGATTTTACACAAAATTGGAAACATTAAAGGGTCTCATGGTATATTTTGTCGTTGATATTGCATTTGATATGATACTCTTTATATTGTTGTAAATGATTAACATCGTCTTGTTATAAACTAGTGTGTCGTGCTAGTTGTTTATATAAAAGAATAATCATACATACACAGGGATGTCGATAACTTACAACTGACGAAACTTATCTAACTGTATCAATGGAGATATTGTTTGTGGGTTGTGAGAGAGGACTCTTCATTTATATCCGATGCCTCAATATATCGGCAATGTAAAAGCGAATTCTATATGAAGCCTTGTGGTAATTCACAAACATCATGGGAAATAGGTGATTGTCTTTTATAACCATATCCAAACATAACTTGACATAACCTAGCCCACACAAGTGTGTTTTCATCGATGAATTCAATATCGATATCTTCACTAGAAGTAAAAGTCTCTGGAGAATGATTCTTCTAAAATATGTGAATCAATTATTTAACGTCTCACAAGGCACGCGGTCGTAGCTAAATGGCCAAATTATCGGAGTACGTGGGCTCAAAGGAGCCCCCGAACTTCGACACTCAGTACACTTTTGTACTGATCAAAATAGTGTGTACCCGTGAAAATTTGGTATATAAGAGAGTCACAGAAGTGTTTCGAGCAATTGCTTTTCGTTATTGCTAAATCTTCGTATTTACGAAAGCAGAATAATAAGGTGTAGATTTGTCATATAACTGGAATAATATTGAATATGAAGATAAACCTGTAAGAGATTTGATTATTTATTCTCCATGTTATACTAAATCTTTTGCAAACTACAGCATGCTACGTTTTATGTATATACGGTATTATTTACTCAAGGGATAGTACAAGCCGCTAAGACTTTATTCCCGCCTATTCAAGTGACGTCGAATGACTATATCATGTCAATGTTTATTTTGTTAAATGTCATGAGAGGTAGATAAATCAAATCAAATCAAATCAAACAAACAAACCGTATGCTGCTATTGTTATTTTAACTCCGGACCTTACTGATTATATTTCATATCGTCGATATAAATCATCTTCAGACCCACCAGTCACAATAAATGAAACATACAGTGTAACCAAGGAAGCCGTTTGTCCCCAGAAAAGAGATTGATCTTAAGAGTGTTACTTAATTGATGATTCATGTTGACTGAAACACTGTTATACATTTTACCTTAAAAGGCAAGATTGTAATTTAATTTTGCCAACCTCGATGTCTTTGAATAATTGTTAACTTTTGTACTGATTAACGTGGTCGTAATAGGATTTAACAAAATATTTTTTAAAATAAGTTACGAATGGATTATTGGAATGATTCCCAAGACAAAAAGAAAATTGGTTTTCCAGCTGGTTATGACGATGACTTGTGTGCTGTGTTACCAATGTATGCACGGTTTCATTCTGAATCTACTAATTCCGGAATAGTCGGCTGTGCGATTCGTTCTTCCATTGAACAAGCCGGAAATATTACTGTTGAAATTCAATACAGAAGCCCTGTCTTTATCCGGAAATAATACTGTTGAAAAGAAATACAGAAGTTGTGTCTTTATCCGGAAACAATTCTGTTGAAATGAAATACAGAAGCTCTGTCTTTATCCGGAAATGATACCGTTGAAATTCAATACAGAAGTTCTGCTTTTGAATAAGTGAGTATTTTAAGACTGGAGAAAAAACAATGTATATCTGGCATATTCAAAAGTCTACATCCCATCGATTGAACAAATTACCCTGTAAATCCCAACGTCTCACAATTATACCATATGGTGCATTTTTCATTGGATTCGACACATTATCCGTGATTTACATTATTCAACGAGTCATAAAGCTCTCGGAATGTTAAATAGGAACATAATGTGCCTGGTAGATTTCTTGGCCAGAAACACCTTAGCAAAACTACACGGAGTGCCTTAGATTACAATATATGATTTGGTGTAACCTATAAGCGAAACGAAGGTAGATAGCAGTTGCAGCATCAGTTTACAAGTCCCTGTTTTAACAAAAAGATCCAGAGGTTCGTAGCCATACATTGTACCTTATATACAAAGGCAATACATTTAATGAATGCTGATAATTCTCACTCAGAATGGATTTTTTGGTAGCGTGATCGTTTGTAGAGATTTAGTGGCAGGAAACGAGACATTATAATTACAGAGGAAATTGGTTAAGTCGAACTCAAGATATACGCCTCTAAGAAAACGGCTATTTTTGTCCCCCATTGTCATTTTCACACCAGTGGAAAATTGTATTGTTGTTGTCAATATTCATTTGGTTAAAGTCCACAATTATCTTTTGACGAACAAAGCCTGATTTGAAGCGGGGCAGGAATTAAGGACAAAAGCTAAAGTGTCAAAAAAGTTAATAAGGCAAAATACTAAATGGATGGCGATTTCTCGTTTATTTTTGACACAACGTTTTAATATTTCAGCATTTAAGTTATTGACGTCTAGAACTAAACGGGAACTTATTCTTGACCACGATCTTCTCACGTAGTAAACTGTTCACGCTTAAACTAGTTTATCTTAGTATTATCTCTAATATTTCTTACTATGTACAGCTATCTCAGGTTTCACATGCGACTTATGCACACGCACTGTTCTTCTCTACGGAGAGTGAAAAATGCCAATTTACTTAACCCTCGTACGGCTTAGAGATGACAAAATAGCTTCATGAAGAGACCAGACAGGGTCAAATGTTGATTCCCCAGAGACTTTGCAAACGGTGGATAGCATATTGTTCTCGCCACCATCGATTGGTCATTATTCTTCAAATTACGCCCTAGGTCATCTTCCGAAAAAGGACAACTTTCGCCAGATCAATGTGGGCGACAATACAACTTAACTGAGTTCTGCGTGTGTTCAGTTTACCATAAATATTTCACTTGCTTTACACTATAGTAATACAGGACAAGTGATTCGGTTCATTTATTTTCTCCATAATTACCCTGTCAAGTTACAGTAAGGAGTAGCAATAATACAAGAGTTTTATAAGAATATACTTCCAATAATAATATTAAGTTGAACTGTGTACTCAATGAATAGTTTTAATAGACATTGCGATTTCTAATTTAGACGGAACATGCATGGTGTCGGTTGTAGTCTAAGTTGCTCATTTCCCGGTTCATGAGAGGTCATTAAACCGGGTACCCATTATAGTATAGAATAGTCAGTGTTGAGGTGTTGACAGCTGATGTTTTCCAGCTTTCTTCCGGGTTACTCAGAATCCTCGATCCTGAAGTTTATTTATTTATGTAACGTCAGAAATATAAAGATGAGTGGATGACATTTCGGGTATTTAACATTCCTTTGATTCTCTACGTTGTTCATAAAGGAGTATAATATTACTGCAGTATAAGTGCCATTTTTCACTCCACTATTGTAGTATTATTAACATATCAGAACACGTATTTGTATAATTTCACCTTTTTTTTAATTGGACAAATAAGAGTTCTGTCTTAATAATTAATATTACGGATCTTCCGTCTCAGTTGTGTTAGTTTTGGAAGCTGCTACGTATACAAATCTCTGAATTATCGAAGGTGATACATTGCCATGATTTAAAATAGAGATAATTAGAGCCTGCATTTCCACAAGGAGAACGCAAGAGGAGTGTCTCGGCAGACATTCTGCGTAGGGATAGTTTTTTCCAAAGGTAATTTTCGGCGTTTCCACCCGTTGCTTGCATTGTAGCATCATCGCTACCTTCCAGTAATTTAAACATCCCAAAAAGCAGCTATATAACAAAATGTTGCTCATTCGATTGTAGGGAGCGGAAGGTAATATCTACAATGTTTTATATACCGTTAGCCAGAGAGCTATCGACAATTTGAAATACTTGTTATATAATATAGCTGTCAGGAATACAACGGATCGGTTTTCTTTTCTTAATGGAACAATGAACCACAGATTGCGTGGCACTCGCATTATGTTTTCAACAAAGTGACTTGAAACTTAATCCAAATAAAAGAGTGATATTTGAAACAAATCCGTCCTCTCCTATTACATTATCATAATTACATCCAATGACCAGTAACATGCCATTTGCTAAAAATATTTCGCATAACAATTCATCATTTATTTCTATTAATCAATGGCCCACCCGTCTATAACGGGGTTGAGGGTGTTTTATATTGGTTCTATGCTCTCAAAGTTTAGAGGCAAAAAGAATCGACATGTTGTTGTGTGTTTGTTTGTGTGTCAACGTGGAGGCAGATCTTCTCACCAATCCGACTGACACGCCCGTCTTTGGAGTGAAATAACATGAAGTGCATTAACTACCGGCCTGTAACACGATCCAAGTTGCCATAACTCACAATCCTAGTTCGATAATGTGTTTCTAATATAAATTATGATTTTACATAAAATTGGAACTCCATGATATATTTTGTCTTTGATATCGGGACTGACATGATACTCTTTATATTGTTGTAAATGGTTTACATCGTCTTATAAACTAGTGATCCGTGCTAACTGTTTATATACAAAAGTAATCATACTTGCACAGCGATACATTAAAACCAACGAATGTTGATATTATCTGTGGACTGAGAGAGAAGACTTGTCATTTATATCCGATGCCTCAAAAAATCGGCAATGTAAAAGCGAATTCTATATGAAGCCTTGTCGTAATTCACAATCATCATTGGAAATACGTCATTGTCTTTTATAACCATATCCAAACATAACTTGACATAACCTAGTCCACACAACAAGTGTATTTTTATCGACAAATTCAATATCGATATCTTCACTAGAAATACAACTCTCTGGAGAAGGATATTCTAAAGTTCTTTGAATTGATTTATTTAACGTCTCCGAGGGCATGTGGTCGTAGCTAAATGGCCAAAGTGTCGCAGTACGGATGCTTCTTTGATGTACTGTTCAAAATAGTGTATACCCAAGTGAATTTGGTATATAACAGACTCACAGAAGTTTATCGAGCGATAGCTTTTAGTTTTTGCCACAGCTGCGTATATAGGAATGCAAAACAATAAGGCGCACCAGTGGAATAATATTGAGTACAAAGTTGAACCTAAATCAAACAAACAAACCACATAACACGGCCAAATAAGTGTATTGAATGCTATTGTTATTTTAACTCCGGACCTTGCTGATTATATTTCATATCTTCGATATAAATCATCTTTAGGCCCACCAGTCAGAATAAAAAAGCATGACTGTAACCAAGGAAGCCGTTTGTCGGAACACAGATTAATCTTCATTGACAATTCATGCTGATGAATCACTGTTATACATTCTATCTTTAAATGCAAGAATAAAATGTACTTTTGACAACTTGGATGTCTTTGAACCGATACTGATTTACGTGGTCGTACAAAATATTTTTTTATAATTAGATAGGAATGGATTATTGGAATGATTCCGGAGGTAATATAAAACTTAGTTTACCAGGTGATGACACAAACCTCTGGTGATACCAAGACCTCCGACGTGTTCATTAAAAACACGGGGTGTTTATCTGGCGTGGTAATTCAACAAGGTACGAATATGAATACGTTTGTATGTCCGGTATCATTCAGAATCCACACAATCCCGGAAAAGTCGTCTGTGCGATCTATTCATCAATGAAGCAATCCGGAAATAATATTGTTGCAATTCAATCCAGAAGTTCTGCCCTTATCTGGAAATAATACTGTTGAAACTCAATCGTGAAGATCTGTTTTTATCCAGAAATATTTTTGTTGTAATTCAATACACAAGCTGCCTTTGAATAAGCTAGTATTTTAAGACTGGGGGGGAAACTGTGTATATCTGGTATGTTCAATGGTTTGAATCCAATTGATCGATAAATGACAACATCTCTTATAACTATATCGTATAGTGCCTTATCCGTATTGTGGATTCGACACATTATCAGTGATTACATTCTTCGACGTGTCATAAGCTCTCGGAATGTTAAGTGGAAGCCTATTGTGTGCTGTGGAATTCTTGGCCAGAAACACCTTAGCAACACAACTCGGAGTGTCTTTGATTACAATTGATAATTTTGTACAACTTAAAGCGACACGAAGGTAGTTTGCAGCTGCAGCATCAGTTTACAATTTCCCTTTTGAACAAAAAGATCCCCGAGATTCGTAGTCACACATTGTCCGGTATATACAAAGGCAACCCATTCAATGAACGCTGATAATTCTCACTCAGAATGGATTTTTGGTAGCGTGATCGTTTGTAGAAATTTAGTGGCAGGCAACAAGACAGCATAATTACAGAGGAATTTGGTTAAGCCGAACACACGATATACGCCTCTTCGGAAACGGCTATTTTTGTCCCCAATGGTCATTGTCAGACCAGTGGAAAGTGTATTGTTGTTGTCAATATTCATTTGGTTAAAGTCCACAATTATTTTTGACGAACGAAGCCTGATTGGAAGCAGAGCAGGAAGGACAAAAGGTAAAGTGTCAAAAAAGTTAATAAGGCAAAACACCAAATAGATGGCGACTTCTCGTTTATTTGTGACACAGCGTTTAAAATTATCAACATTTAAGTTATTGATGTCTAGAACCAATCAGGAACTTAGTCTTGAACACGATCTTCTTACTAGTAAACTGTTCACGCTTAAACTAGTTTATCCTAATAGCATCTACCCCTGGGGGAGCGGACGGGTCGTTTAACACCAGCAGGCCCTGCAGAATACTCCCCCAGCTTCCTCAGTTGATCGTAAGAGGCGAGAAAGGGGCAACCTGTTATCCGTGGGTTGCATCTGATGTTGGAGGAGAATGAGATTCTGGTGACTGAGGAGCATCTTGGCTGGCCAAAGGGTGCCACATAGCCATGTTGCTCTTACACGTCCCTTTGGCTCAATATTCTCCTGGACGGGTGGTCAGATTGGCCCGATCTGATCAATCGGCTGGTCACGTCGAGCTCTGCAATAATCATTTTTATTAATTCCATCGTAATTAATGAAATCAAAGCTAAACAAGCGTAAAATTTATTATATAGGTTATTCCATCCAACTTTAAGATCATTGCAGAAGGCGCTGGCTAATGGGTTAATTAAGTGGAAAACAATAAAATACATTTTTTGGTTCTGCTGAGGAATAGTTCCCGCTCAGCAGAGCAGAATTATTTATTTTTCTATTTAATTATACCACCCATGGAACCCTCGTGATCTACCCCTGCTGGTCCCCGCAGGGGAGGTTTTACTTGGCTCACTTGGAACTCCGTGGAGGATGGGTTACAGGGGTGGTAAAACATTAACGCCTTATGATGGCATCCCCTCCCAACCCTATCAATTATGGAAAAAAACTTAAAGTAACCAATATAGACCTAAATGAGAGGGGGAAAAAAAAAGGAAATTGGCCTAGATTCATAGTAATCAGTAGCCAAATTGAAAACAAGCCAGTAAAAAAATATTGTCGTTTGTCTTGAAAAAGACACTAATAGCTACGGCAGGAACTGTTAAAATGTAACAAAAATGCGGTCTGGTGACTTTTTTGTGAATTGCGCCAGACAGCAACAGGCAATCAATTTACTTAAATTAAAAACAAATTTGGAGTTGCCTGTATCCGTTACACCCCATATATCTCTTAACAGCAGTAAGGGGGTCATTCGAGACAGAGGTCATGATCTCTCTCATCTATCAGAAGAAGAGATCTACGCCGAGCTCAATGATCACGTATAGCTACCGTTAAGCGATTCACAACAAGAAAGGATGCACAGATTTTAAAACCTAATACATATTTAATTACATTTGATTCAACTCCAGTGCCAGACCACATCTACATTGGTCCTTACAGGATGAGGGTAGATACTTTATTTCCCAACCCAACAAGGTAATTGCAGTGTCAGAAGTTCTGACACGGAAAGAACCAGTGTACAGATGGTGTGGTTTGCTTTCGCTGCTCTGAAGAAGGTCACGAGGGCTTTGTCTGCATCTAGACAATAAAATGCTGTAACTGTCATGAAGCCAACATGACCTCCTCCAAAACTATTTTTTTCATTAAAGAAAAAATAATTCAAATAATTAAATCTGATAAAAACGTTAACTATATCGAGCCACGGCGCCTTGCCTCTGTCTCGGATGTTCAATTAAAACTACTGCTTATACGTAAACTGATACAAATAAACAACCCCAACTAAAAAAACAGTCACAAAAAAAAAAAACAAAAAAAAAAAAACAAAAAAAACCCAATAAAGTAAACACCCGAACTTAATAGCCCATCAGGTATGGAGGTTCTCCTTTCCAACGCCACAAGGGATGCTGTTCAAATATTTCGATTTGAACAGCCAATTAAGGATACTCTAATCCCCCTACAGAGTGTTTTTGCATTTCGCCGTTTTACTTCTAAACTACTGTGAATTTTGAAACACATGTGTATATATTCTGAATTAATCTAAAATTTTGAGAGTATCCTTAATGTAATTAATGTAGAGAGGGTTGGTCCTCTCTCTCCGAATACATCAACACATAAATCCCTAGTTGTCCGAGAAGTTTACTCTTGAGAACCCCTTCGACGCCTTGGAAGGGATGCAGGTAGACATTGGGCCTCCTACCTCTACAGTGGATATCCAACCACCACCTCAGCCTTCTCAAATGACTCCCGATGATGACTATCTGCGGAGGGTCGACACCTAGCATATTCACCCGCGGTTGAGGGACCACAGAACTCGCAGTGCTGGTAGTAGGCCAAAGCGCAGAAGATAAAAATGTGTTTTTCTTAATGATTTACATACTTTTAAACATAATATTTACAACTTTTAATCCAAAACTAAATATTTAATATATTGAAATATTTTAGCATTTATTCTTCCGTTCAATTTGTTTCTCTTTTTGATGCTCATTGCCAAGGGGACAACATTGCTTGCGAAGTTGTCGTCCGGGTTGCTGAAACGGATCGGTCTATATTGAGGTTAATTTTCATGAATAACTGTAAATAGCTTCAAACATGGTTTTATACAGAAAATTTACAATTTTTAAATTCAAATTTAAACTATTTAATATATTGACATATGTTTTTAACATTTATGTATGTCCTATTCTGTTCATTTTGTTTATCTTTTTGATGCTTGCTACCTAGGACGCTTCAGATTGTATCTCTTTAATATAAAAAAATGGATATAAATGTACAATATGTTCACGCCACAGCATAGCCGAAAGACCACTAAATGTGGCGTAAAACACCAATCAATCAATCATTCAACCTAGTATTATCTCTTATATTCCTTACTATGCACAGCTATCTCAGGTTTGACATGCGACTTATGTCAATTGACTTAACCCTGGTACAGCTTAGAACTGACTAGCTGCTTGAAGTGCCCAGGGTCAAGTGTTGATACCCCAGAGACTGTGCAAATGGTGGATAGCATATTGTTCCTTACAGCATCGATTGGTCATTACTTTTCAAATTACGCCCTTGGTCATCTTCCGAAAAAGGACAATTCTCGCCAGATCAATGTGGGCGACAATACAACTTAATTGAGTTCTGCGTGTGTTCAGTTTACCATAAAAATTCCACTTCCTTTTCAGCATGGTAACACAGGACAGGTGATTCTTTTCTTTTATTTCCTCCATAATCACCCTGTCAAGTTACCGGAAAAAAGGAGTAAAAAGAATTTTATAAACATATAATTGCAATAATAACGTCAAGTTGAACTGTGTATTCAATGAATGGTTTTAATACACATTGCGATTTCCAAGTTGGTTGGAAACAAGCATGGTGTCGGTTGTAGTTTAAGATGATCATTTCCCGGTTCACGAGATGTCATCTAACAGGGTACTATTATTGTATAGAATATTCAGTGTTGAGGTGTTGACAGCTGATGTTTTCCAGCTGTCTTCCGGGTTACTCAAGAGTCCTCGTTCCTGAGGTTTATTTATTTACGTAACGGCTGAAATGTAAAGATGAGAAGATAACAGTTCGGGTATTTAACATTCCTTTGATTCTCCACGCTGTTCACTAAGGACTATAATTGAAGTACATAATAAGTGTCATTTCTCAACCCAGTATTTAGTATTCTTAACATCTTCAAACATTTATTTTTATAGCTACACCTTTCTTTTTTTGTAAATGGACAAACAAGGTTTCTGTCTTAATATTTAATATAACAAATCTTCCGCTTTGCGTGTGTTTGTTTGCCTGGCAAGCATGTCTACGTGGAGAATGCAAGCGGAGTCTTAGTGTCTCTGTAGACAATATGCTGTGAAATTGTTTTTTTCAAATGCTCATTTTCGGTTTTCCGCCAATTGCTTGCATTGCACAATTATCGTTACCTTCCATAAATAAGTAACTTAAACATCCCGAAAAGCAGCTTAAGGTAGTAAGGTTTTATATAGTGTGGAAGTATTTTTCACATGTTGAGTTGCATATCAGTTGTCTGCATTGTCCGCGGCCTTAATAAATCAGTGCTATATTTGATCACTCTCATACACAGTTTAAATTGTTAAGACCTACAAACGTGGAACGTTTCAACACTTACCCAATCGATTGTTTGTTTGTTTGATTGGGGTTTAACGTCGTACTCAAGGGTATTTCACTTATATGACGACGTGCCAGCCCAATGGGTGAAGGAAACCACCCTCGACACCACTGGCAACAAACAAAGACAGGACGAGACAATAACAGGACGCAATACAGACACCACAAACAGATCGACTTCCTACCCAATCGAAACAAGCCGATATGAGTGAAAAAGTACATATGTATTTTATGATTTGTCAAATCGTATGCAAAATTAATACTTCACATATGAACACGTTTTAACATCGTTGTACCATTCTGATCAGGTTACAAAAACGTGGTATATGATCTCAAGTAGGATTTCTTCCAGGCTTAAAATTGTACTCTTTTTACGAATGTCACCAGTATTTATAAAGCTGAGGTTCAACGAAATAACCAGTGTTTCTATCAGTTGGTGAATATTGACACGACTGTTATTGAGTGAACTGAACGCAAACATAACCTACATGATTATATGTCATTATATTTAATGGGTCGTTTACATTAAATGGTGGCATATTTTACTTAGATACAACATCTCAGTTGTAATGGTATATTCGAGTTTAAATATTTTGATTGATTGATTGATTGGTGTTTGACACCATGCTTAAGTGTATTTCATTTATACCACAGTGGTGTATTCCAACAATATTTGACACTTGCACACCCAAGATGTGACGCGTTTCCATAATTGTGTAAAGTTTATATCCATCCAGTGTTGAGTAAAGACAGCATTGCTGATCTTGAAACAAACTACCGTTAGCCAGAGGTCTAGACATTAGGAATACTTGTTATATAATATAGCTGTCAGGAACACAACGGATAGGTTGTCTCTTCTTAATGGAACAATGAACCACAGATTGCGTGGCACTCACCTGATGTCTTCAACAACGTGACTTGGAACTGCATCCGTTTGAAAGGGTCTGACATTTGAAACAAATCTGTCCTCTCCTATTACATTATCATAATTACATCCAATAGCCAGTAACCTGCAATAACAACAAATATTTCGCATAACAATTAATCGCTTATTTCTATTTAACTATGGCCAACAGGTGTATAGCGGGTTTGAGGGTGCTTTATGTTATCCTATGTCCCCAAAACTCACAATCCTAGTTCCATAATGTGTTTCTAATATAAATTATGGTTTTACATAAAATTGGAACACCGGGATATATTTTGTCTTTGACATTGGGGTAAATGATTTACATGGTCTTGGTATAAAATAGTGAAGGGTGCTAGCTGTTTATATACAAATAGTTATCATAATTGCACAGCGATGGCGATAACTTAAAACCGACGAATCTTATCTAAAGTACATCAATGGCGATATCCTCTGTGGGCTGTGAGAGAGGGCTTGTCATTTATATCTGATGCCCAAATAAATCGGCAGTGTAAAAGTCAACTTCGATGTCAGTGAAATTAATAATTGTTTTTTTTTGGTACTGATTAAACCTGGTCGAAATAAGATTTAACAAAATATTTTTATAATTAAGTTACGAATGGATGATTGGAATGATTCAAACTGGTTTCCCAGTTGATAACGACATGGATTAGTGTGTGGTGTAACCCATGTATGCATGATTTCATTCTGAATCCACATAATTCTTCAATGCAGCAATCAGAAAATACTGTCAAATTTCAATACGGAAACTATACCTCTATGCGAAAATAATACTGTTGAAATTTAATACAGATACACTGCTTTTGAATAAGAGAGTATTGGAGAAAAAACAGTGTATATCTGGCATGTTCGAAAGTCTACATCCAATTGATTGAAAAACTCACCTGTAATTGCCAACAACTATACCGTATAGGTGTATTCGACACATTATCCGTGATTTACATTATTCGACGCGTCATAAGCTTTCGGATTGTTAAGAACCTAATGTACCTGGTGAAATTCTTGGCCAGAAACACCTTAGCAAAACTACACGGAGTGCCTTAGATTACAATATATGGTTTAGTGCAACCTATAAGCGAAACAAAGGTAGATAACAGTTGCAGCATCAGTTTACAATTCCCTGTTTAAACAAAAAGATGCACGGGATTCGTAGCCACACATTGTACCTTAATATGTACAATGGCGATCCATTCAATGAACGCTGAGAATTCTCACTCAGAATGGATTTTTTGGTAGCGTGATCGTTTGTACAGCTTTAGTGGCAGGCAACAAGACAGCATAATTACAGAGGAAATTGGTTAAGCCGAACACAAGATATACGTCTCTTAGGAAACGGCTTTTTTTCCCCCCCATGGTCATTGTCAGACCAGTGGAAAAGTGCATTGTTGTTGTCAATATTCATTTGGTTAAAGTCAAAAATTATTTTTGACGAACAACGCCTGATTGGAAGCGGAGCAAGAAGGACAGAAGCTACAACGTTTTATTCTATCAGTATTTAACATATTTATGTCTAGAATCAATCAGGAACTTAGTCTTGACCACCATTTTCTCACATATTAAACTGTTCACGCTTTAACTACTTTATCTTAGTATTATCTCCAATATTTCTTACTATGCACAGCTATCTCAGGTTTGACATGCGACGTATGCACACATACTGTTCTTCTCTACGGAGAGTGAAAAACGACAATTGAATTAATCCTGGTACGGCTTAAAACTGACAAAAAGCTGCTTGAAGACATCAGGGTCAAGTGTTGATTCCCCAGAGACTTGGCAAACAGTGGATAGCATAATGTTCCTTACAGCATCGATCGGTTATTATTGTTCCTTTATTTCCTCCATAATTACCCTGTCAACTTACCGTAAAAAGGAGTATGAATAGCCGAATATAAGAGTTTTATAAGAATATATATGCAATAATAACATTAAGTTGAACTACGTACTCTATGAATGGTTTTAATTCACATTGCGATTTCCAATTTGGACGGAAACATGTATGGTGTCGGTTGTAGTTTAAGATGCTCATTTTCCGGTTCTTGAGACGTCATCAAATAACAGGGCACTATTATAGTATAGAATAGTCAGTGTTGAGGTGTTGACAGCTGATGTTTTCCAGCTGTCTTCCGGGTTACTCAGAATCCTCGTTCCTGAGGTTTATTATAGGTAACGGCAGAAATGTAAAGATTGGAAGATAAAATTTCGGGTATTTAAGATTCCTTTGATTCTTACGCTGTTCACTAAGGACTATAATTGTACTATGTAATAAGAGCCATTTTTCATCCGAGTATTCTAGTATTCGTGACATATTAGTACACCCGGTATTTTAGTATTCATAACATATCAGCACACTTATTTCAGTAGCTACACCTTTCTTTTTCGCAAATGAACAAAGAAGATTTCTGTCTTAATATTTAATATATCAAATCTTCCGCTTTAGATGTGATAGTATACAAATCTTGAAATTATCGATGATGGTATATTGCCATGATTTAAAACAGAGTGGAGACTATATTTCTACATGGAGAATGCAAGCGGAGTCTTAGTCTCTGCAGACAATCTTCGGTGAAATTGTGTTTTCCAATGTTCATTTTCAGGTTTTCCGCCAATTGCATGCACTGCATAATCATCGTTACCTTCCATAAATAAGTAATTTAAACATCCTGAAAAGTAGCTTAATCAAGATGTTGCTTATGTCCATTGTTGGGACCCGAAGGTAATATCTACACGGTTTTATATAGCATGGCGGTATTGTTCACATGTTTGGTTGCAGATCAGTGGTCTGTGTTCTTAGAGGACATGATGAACCAGATCAGATTTAAGCACTGAAGCCATGCACAGTTTGAATGGTTCAAACCTACAATCCTGTGAACCGTTTCAACACAAACCCAACCTCGACAGTCCGATATAAGTGAAATAGAACATATGTAGATAAAATTTCTCAAAGCGTATGCAAAATTAATATTTGACATTTGAACACGTTTAAATAGTGTTGTACCATTCTGATGATACAACAATATGGTACATGACCTCAAATAAGATTTCTGTCAGGCTTGAAACTGTTTTCCCGTTAGAAAGTCACCAGAATTAAAATTTTATAAATATTGACAAGGCTGTCATTGAGTGAAGGGAACGCAAAGATAACGTACATTATCAGGTGGCATATTTTACCGTGAGGCAACAATTCAGTTGTTATGGAATATTTTACATGAGGACATTTTATATATGGGTTGATTGATGGGTGTTTTACACCATGCTTAAAGACATCTTGAAATACCTGTCATATAATGTAGCTGTCAGGAACACAACGGATCGGTGTTCTCTTCTTAATGCAAATATGAACCACAGATTGCGTGACATTCACCTGACGTCTTCAACAAAGTGACTTAAATCTAAAATCCAATAGAAACAGAGCTGTCCTCTCATATTACATTATCATAATAACATCCATTGGCCAGTAAGACGCAATTTGTAACGAATATTTTGCTCTAAAAATTATCGTTTATTTATATTAATCAACGTTCCATACGTCTATAGACGGTTTGAAGGTGTTTTATATTGGTCGTATGCTTTTAAAACGAATCGATATGCTGTTGTAGGTTTGTTTTTCGCCTTGATGTCCTGACGTTTGAGTGTTGCCTTTTACGCGGAGGCTGGTCCTCTCACCAATCCGACTGACACTCCGTCATTATAGTGAAATAACATAAAGTGCCTGGTAAAACCCCAACCAAACCATTATCAACCCGCCTGTTTGCAACAAGATCAAAGTTGCCAAAACTCACAATCCTAGTTCCATAATGTGTTTCTAATAAACATTATGATTTAACACAATACTTTTAATATATACATGTAGTTTGATATGATTCTCTTTATATTGTTGTAAATGATTGACATCATCGTCTTGTTATAATATAATGTGCCGTGCTTGTTGTTTATATAGAAAAGTAATCATACCTGCACATGGACGTCAATTAATAAAAACCGACGAATCTTATCCAAAGTATATCAATGGTGATATTTTCTGTGGGCTGTGAGATAGGGTTTGTCACATATATCCGATGCCTCAATATATCGGCAATGTTAAAGCGAATTCTATATGAAGCCTTGTCATATTTCACAATCTTTATGGGAAATAGGTCATTGTCTTTTATAAACCATATCCAAACATAACTTGGCATTACGTAGTCCACACAACAAGTGTGTTTTCATCAACAAATTCAATATCAGAGAACAATATCGTTATCCTCACTAAAAATAGATTCAAGTATTTAACGTCTAACGGCCTAACAGGGCAGTCTGTTGTAGCTAAATGGCCACAGTGTCCGATTTTGGATGCTCCTGTGATGTACTGATAAAAAGAGTGAGTACCCAAGTGGACATTAGGTATAAAGAGAGTCACAGATGTGTTTTGAGCGATAGCTTTTGGTTTTTACTAAATTCTCGTATTTAGTAATGCAAAATAAGAAGTTCCACATGTGTCATATAAGTGGAATACTATTGAGTACGAAAGTGAACCTCAATGAAACCAGCAAACAAACAGTATAACCCTGCGAAATAAGTGTATTCGTTGCTATGGTTATTTTAAATCCGGACCTTACTAATCATATTTCATATCGTCGATATAAATCATCTTCAGACCCACCAGTCACAAAAAATAAAACATAACTATGTAATCGAGGAAGCCGTTTGTCCCCAGAACACAGATTGATCTGAAGAGTTTAACTTGATTGACAATTCATGCTCACTGAATCAGTGTTTATATTCTACCCTAAACTGCAACAATAAAATTGAGTTTTGCCAAGTTCGATGTCTTTGAACTTAGTTAAACACATTTGGTAACGACACGAACTTCTGGGGTGATATGAAGAATGATCTCCGACGTGTTCATATGTTATTGTGGGATGATAATTCAACAAGTAACGCATAATCTCGAAAAAGTCGGCTGCGCGATTTATTCTTCAATGGAGCAATTCGGAAATATTACTGTTGAAATTTAATACAGAAGTTCTGCCTTTGAATAAGCGAGTATTTTAAGACTGGAGAAAAAAACAGTGTATATCTGGCATGTTCGATAGTCTACATCCAATTGATCGATAAATGACAACGTCTCACTCCTATACTATATAGTGCATTTTTTATTGGATTCGACACATTATCAGTGATTAGATTCTTCGACGTGTCATAAGCTCTCGGAATGTTAAGTGAGAACCTAATGTGTGTTGTGGAATTCTTGGCCAGAAACACCTTAGCAAAACTATATGGAGTGCCTGTGATTACAATATATGATTTGGCACAACTTAAAGCGACACGAAAGTAGATTGCAGCGGCAGCATCAGTTTACAAGTCTCGTTTTTTAAAAAAGATCCACGAGATTCGTAGCCATACATTGTACTTATTATAAATAGTCAATCGATTCAATGAACGCGGAGAATTCTCACTCAGAGTGGACTTTTTGGTTAACTCAACACAAGATATACGCCTCTTAGGAAACGGTTTTTTTGTTGTCCCCCAATGGTCATTGTCAACCCAGTGGAAAAGTGTATTGTTGTTGTCAATAATGATTTTGTTAAAGTCCACAATTATATTTGGACTATCAAATTCTGGTTGCAAGCAGAACAGGAAGGACAGAAGCTAAAGTGTCGATGTACATAATAAGGCAAAACACTAAATGGATGGCAACTTCGCGTATACTTTTGACACAACGATTAAGTTTAGAAGCAGTTAAGTTTATCGATGTATAGAACCAACCAAGAATTGTGTGTTGATCAAGATCTTTTCATATAGTAAACTGCTCACGCTTAAACAGAACAAAATACGATGAATGTGATCCTAAAAGAAATTCTATAATATAGTGTGTCAAAAACATAAAACACATATTAATAGATTTATCTCTTTAACAAAAGGCGGAATAATTCAGTAATGTTAAGAGGTAGCACAATTAGTAGTTGGTACGAGTATGTGTTAATGTTGTCGCTATGGACCGACAGCAGCGGAGGTATATTCGTCACCGACAAGGAGCACACGAGGGTGCTAAAGTCAGTACATTGTGTAGCCACCGTAAACTGCAATCACTGCGCGACAGCTCCTTGGCATAGACTGAATGGGTTTTTGAATCCGGGCATGTGGAATCCTAAACCATTCTCCAAGCAGTGAATGGTACAGTAGCCAAAGCGTCTGGGGCACTGGGTTATGTTGGCGTAAAATTATGAGCAGTTCGCCCCAAAGATGCTCAATAGGGTTGAGATCTGACGATCTCGATGGCCATGGAAACATATTAATATTCCCATCCTCTAGGTATTCCACTGTTAAACGTCTCGTATGCGGCCTGGCATTGTAGTACTGAAGGAGTTCTCTCTGTCGATCCATAACGGGAAGCATAAGAAGGCGCAGAATGTCATCCCGATAGGGGGAGCTGTCAGGTTGCCTTGTACAAGCACAAGTTCACTTCTGCCTGTGTAGGAGATGGCTCACACATCATGACAATGTTTCCACCGAATCTGTCAACTTGGGCGACGCAGTTGTTAGTAAAATGTTCATTGTGGCGCCTGTCTACACTCTGTCGTCCATCACGTCTCTGTAAAAGGAAAAGGGACTCGTCGCTGAACCATACTCGCCGCCAGTTTATCAAGTTCCATCCTTGTACATTCGTGCATCAGCGAACGCGTAAACGTTGATGTTGGCGTTCCTTTTTTTGACCGAGTATGAATGTAATGGTGAACAAATAGAAATATATAATAATTTAGTCATGGAGTCAATATTTTGATATATGTCTCCTTTGGTACTATTGCATATAACTGATCAGTGTTTAAAAAAAATAATAGTTATTCCTTCACTTATATTTGTCGAACGGACTAGTTCTCTATTATTTTTTTTATTTCATTGAGTCAGTCAAATTTTGACGACTTAACCTACATATATTGTTACTGTAACACAGACGCAATTAATTGTTCTTTCGCATGTTTGTTTTTAGAAATTTAGAATTTGTCAACAAGACAACCGAACTGTGCATGATAAAGCTAAATAGACCAGGCCTCTTCAAAGACAAAAAAGGATGTCCCCCGTCCATCTCCAACGGGAAACTTTTTTGGAGGGGATACTCATCAATTATCAGTTAACGAGGAATCTGTATGTATAGTTCTATGAAATACTATTAACTTGGCAGCCAACTTCTTATCCAAGGTTTGTTTCTTATCCATGCTTACTGACCTTTATTTGCAAT
>JARFOD010078100.1:0-20235 GCA_031763545.1 Mopalia muscosa
AATTATGTTTTCTTGTTGTTGATACAAACAGCTTTGAAAGACAATCCTTTTTGTCATTGCAAATAATGTGCAATACATAATTTATTTACATATTCATGCATTTAACAGAAGTCATATTTATACAATGAAGACATACTTTTACCCATGACATAATATATATCATTAGTTTAACCATGTCGTTTTATTTTATACAAATAACTATATATATATACACATAAAAGCCTTTGTATTGTCAAACCATGAACAATTAAAATTTTTCTTGTGCATCAATTCATGTACTAGTGGACTATATAGAAATATCAGTTTCACTTAATGGTACCGTAGTGTACATCAAAGTATATCTGTTACCATCTCGGTCTGAAGTCCTCTACAGGACTGGCAAAACCAACTATTTTTGGGTGGCCTTTTAAGTTTTGCACAAGCAAAAAATTGTACCCATTTAAATTTACATTATCGATCATCACAACCTATGTATGGCTGATCATCTTCAGGCTGCTGACAATAACAAAACAGTGCAACATTTTCTTTGTTTTCCATATTGACAGGACTAGGTTCGTCCTCATTCTTTCTAGTAACCAGTTCAGTTAAAATGTGTTCCCTCCAAAATTTGTTGACATGCTGAACCATTTTGCCACAGAAGTCTTGATTACGCTCAATCAGCTGGTGATGGTAGTCTTTACACAGGACAAGAAAATCCAAAGTTAACATCATAAACTAACATTTGCAGCTGAACTTGATAATAATATCTGTGGGAGACTTTCAGTTTCCCACTGTTGACAAGAAAAGAATTTCGGTGTCCAAACATATCCTTAACTGAACTATCTTTGAAAGAATAAGTTCACTTAATTTCCAACACACTTTTGTCATGGCATGGGCAAATAAGAAGTCCATCTGCACTTCCACCAATCCATGGCATTTTGTGCAGAACCCTCATTCTAACCTTGCACACATTTCCATCTACATGGTTGCAGGCTGCAATGCCTTTTCCTCCCCTTGTCTCCCATGACGAAGTGAGAGATGTATTTTTAATTGTACATATCTTTGTAATGCAGGATTTGCTGGATCGTCAAAATTCGTTTTCATTACGTCATAAACAACTGATCCAGTAATGACTCCAGCACGCTGTTCATGCCATGTTGGACAGTTTGCTTGAGCAACTGTGCAACTCTCTAGGAAATCGATTTGTGCTGAGGTGAGCAAGTTGTCCTGGATTCCCTTAAATGCCAGTTCACATTTTTCCTCAACAGATTTTCTGGAGTTGACATCATACATACTATGCAATTTAAGTGGCAGCTGTAATTGTTGTGCATTGATCTGAGCCTCAGTTGGTTTGACTTTAAACTTGGCTGAAAACTGAAGAAATAAGCTTAGTCCGACTGGCAGGGTTCTGTCCATGGGAAGTAGAGCTGGCCATATTGGTTGTCCTCTGCCTCTCCACTGACTGTTAGGCACCAACCGGTCCTTTCCATCTTTCTGATGTGAAGAAGTCTATATCTGCAATACAGGCTAGTGTAATACTGGTTGCAAATGTTGCATTCCATGTGCAAGGTAAATCGGTACATGCTTGTGATGTTACACCTTCTCACATTGCTGCTTCCACTTTAAATAAGATGGCCCCAACATGAGAACAGGACTCTCCCAACTTGAAAATAGAAATAAAATCATACATCATTTATAGTAAAATGAATAGTTCATATTACAGAAGACTTCTAGTGTAATGAGTAATCCATTAAGAGACTTCATATTAAAACTGTCAAAACTTTTCAATGTACAGTAGTTAATATAGCTTGGCATAATTAACATAGCGGAAAACATTAAACTCCGAATAAGCACATTTTTTATCATTATTTTGAGTTGTTATCATAATGAAGTCCTAATGGCTTAATTAAATTTCAATGGACTTGTACCAGATGTATTAGTTAGTATTACCTAAGCGTACTTTGATAAGCGAGATCTGTGTTTACCCCCTCACTATGTGAGCTTGAAGTGACACTAAACAAGGAAGTAATGACAAAATTATTAACAGTGTTCAAATGATTAAAAGTTGAGCCCTTTATAATATTTTAATCCGTCTGGCTTAAAAAGACACACGCTCACTTTATTAAGACATGCTGTGATTCCACTCACTAAAGACTTTCGTGTTATCTACAGGACAACATAGTTTCTGTGTTCTATGGTATTTGTTTATAGTTTGTATGCAACAACAGATGTGTTTTATAAATTTGCCAAATCTACAGGTGTCAATATGCGAAATATACAGCCACCGAAAAGCTGTTTTTCGTAAATCTGCGAAAGTTAATACCCGCAAATATAAAAGCATTCACAGTATTAATTTATCCAAAATCTGTATGATGTGTTTATGCTAAAGGTGAATTAGGTTCATTAATAACATTGTTAGCTCTAAAAAAGCATTTAAAAAATGTGACACATCCACCATTTTGCAAATAAACAATTCTTTCTCAGGCTAATAACTGTAAATGAAATCAAATTTGATCAGAGAACACATCGACCAGGACAAAAACACCAAACTTGCCACTCACATTTGTTCTAATTCTTTGAACTTTTTCCAACTTTTCTCGATAGACTTCTCTGTTGATGTGGGAAGATTATCCTCCATCTCATCGTCGTAACTATCGTGACTCAAGCTTAATTCCTGCATACTCACCATCATTTTTTCTTCACTGATGTGTAGTTTGTTTGGAATTTCACACCTAAAATACATAGAAATGAAACGGAAAATATTCAACGATTCTTTAAATAAGAATCACATATACATTTTTTTGCATATATTACATATTGGGATCGCATATATCCCATGGTTCGCCATGGCAGCATTTTCTTTCCAGCACGAGGAACACATATCTGATTCATTCTCCAATACTTACACATCAGGAGATGAGAATGATGTTGATATTGCGGAACTTTGTATGCAGTCCGAACCTGCAAAACTGTATCAGTTTAAACCATTTGCAAGCGACAGCGAGACAGACAAGCCGGGCGCAAGCTACTCTGACATTGCCAAGGATGACGAAAACAGTCATCTAAATAACACGGATAGGTTAGTATCTTATTTAACATTATTGTTGGCAAACATCGACCGAAATGCAAATTGTATTTCAAAACAGACTCCGTTAGACTACATTAGAAGACGAACCCACGCAGTCAAACTCTAGCCTGTAAACACCAGTCTTTTGATGTAACTTGAATTACTGGCAACTCAACCACAGAACACAGCCGATTCTTGGTTAGGTCAACACGTGCCCAACCATTTTCAAGTTGTACACAAAATACATAATATATGCGATGGAATACATGATAATGGGGTCATTGGCGTGCCTTGATGAAGCTTGATGTAACTATTCAAGACAACAGTTGGAAACATGTTTCCTGGATACTTTAGACCCATGTATAGGCCTAAGCCTATAATAATTTTCTATATATTCAAAACTTGTAGTTGCACTGACCAGTTCCACATAATGGCCTAAAAATAAATCATGAAAACTTTATGCTTCATTTATCATCTTGATTACATTATTGTTAGAATCATTAGCGGTAATACCGATATATATATAGATGAGGTGAAAGCGTTAGTTGGTTCTATTTCTGATTCCCAGTGAGAATTTGGCAAGCCATTTCTAAACAAAAACAATAACAATACAGGGGTGCAACACTAGGTCTTTTCCTCATGGGGAGTTTGGGAGAAAATTATAAATAAAAAATGGAGATGAATCCTAAAATGGCTTGTCAGAAATTTTGTATGGTCATATATGTGCATCTTGCCGATGCGTAACGTTCTATCAATACTTGCTGAGTTATATTCATATTTTTATTTCATGTGTTTGTGCAAATGTAAAGAAAGTGGCAAAGAATATGACAGCTTTATTGAACATCCGGATTTTGATGCAGTGTGTCTGAACTGTGCTGTAGTAGATTCTTCGTACTATCACTTTCGTCAGCAATCTGACGTGGATGACTCCAGAAAAAGACAAGACGAGTGAGTGCAATCAAATAACTTTATTTGTTTAAACCTGATAAAAAGCTCTGACATCTCGTGTGCTTCTTCGGCTCAATGTACAGAGCACAGCAAAGAATAAGATCACTTTGTACAGGTCCAGTTCGCTTTGTGTTTTTCACAAACCACGTTAAATCCTTGCTAACTGCGGGTTTTTCAGCCAGGAATGTAACTTACACCCATCTGCTGTCGTGTTACTGCTACCTCCAGCAACACATGTATCTGCGTGGCATGATGAACAATTAATCAGAAAAATAGGATATTGTTTCGTTGTAGTAGTTTTTGAATATTGCAAATGGCGGCTTTAGCCTACTGACCTGAGGATATGTGTTCACGCCGTGACGTCACAGGTCAGAGGTCATCCACTTCGAGCAAAGTAAATTAAAGTCATTTTAAATGATAAAATGACAATTTTAGGAGGAATTTTATTTCTTAAAACTATGCATATCTGATTCTGTGAGTATCAAAGCACCTATAACAGAAAAGTAGGGCTAAAGTACTGCGAATCTCCTTTAAACTCAGTTGTCAAGATTTTGACTTCTATTTTTCATCAGCAAGATTACTTCCCCTTTATTACGATTATATTGTTTGTTTGATTGGTGTTTAACGTCGTACTCAAGGGTATTTCACTTTATATGACGACGGACAAAAATACAGAACATCACAAACTAATCTGCTTCACAATACCCTTTAGCTCTGAGAACACCAGGGCAACAGAAAGCAACCTCTTTTCTCGCCTCTTATGATCGACTGAGGAAGCCAAGGGAGTATTCTGCAGGGCAATGGCCCACCCGCTCCCTCACGGGGAATTATTACGGTTATATGTACAGGTAACTTTGTTATTAAAGATAAGGGTGAAGTCTTCAACCAGAAATCAAAATTAACGTGTTGACAGAAATTACAAATGAAAACACACCCATCACTGACTGCCGTTCTCTTTGGTCGTCTTGGTGGTGTGCTGCATGATGGGATAGGTTCCAGCGATGTCGACCACTCATTTAACCTGCCGATATCAAAACCATGTTATTTTTTCATTTTTTTTCTTCAGATATTTATAACATCAGCCATTTAAAATAACTACAAAATAAAGGAAATTGAAAGTATACAAATCTCACATAATATGATAAGTACCACACAAATATAATCAGTTTATCTTATAACATAAAATCTTATGCACATGCAGTATATAAGCTTATAGCTAAAATAATCAGCTGATGAATTTGACAAAAATGTGCTGATCCAGTTTTGTGGTATGCGGCAAAAACATTTGATAAAATCATTGCTAGTATTACTTCTGTAATATGGAGTAAAGACAGCTTTGTCTTTCATTCTGATGATAAAGATTTCTTCATTGTGAACCAATAAAATGTACAGAATGTAAAAGTCCCCTTCCATAGTGGACAGCATAAATAGAATTCAATAAAACTGCCCTTAGAAAAAGAGGGCGTTATAAATAGAAGTTTGAATGACTTATCTGTGACATATTAACATACACAGCAGTGACTAGGCCTATGGATAGATTACTAGCCAAGAATAATTTTACATGAATGAACAGGATTCTTCATAACTATTTTCCATTTTAATCTCACCCAGCGGAATATGTGTAGTTATATCCCATGGATCCAGTGAATGTCGGAGGTACAGCAGTTGAACCGGATTCTGTCCATGGCATTTGAGAAGGTATTGAGTGCTGCCATGCGGCCCCCAAGCCAGGAGCGAAGGTCTGTCGGGCTGAGGATGCTTGAGTGAAATGTCCATAATGGTGATTTAAGCTGGTTAGTGAAGATGCTGAGCATACATTTGAATGTCTTGTAGGCGATGTGAATGTAAATGATCCTGGGGCTGTGACACTGAGACCCCCGGAAACGGACGCCACACTTGACAGAGTGGTCATAACTGACGAGGTAATACCAGAGGAATAGGGTAAATGAGTGTAGTTCACTCCAATGTGAGGGTTAGAAAAGTCCACAGGCAAGCAGCCATTTACGGATCTTGGAGCCATACTGGGGACGTGTGACGTCTGGTTTAACCCATCTTCTCCACTTCGATTATAACCACCTGCCACATGGTGGTGTTGTTGTTGCATACAAGATCCAAGAAATGGATGCTCCAAAGGAGCCTGGATGTAATTATTATTTGTATAATTATCAGCCATTATAGAGCTATATTTAAGGAATGATCAGTGAAACGTTATCTTTTGCTCATTTCCAACATATTATTCGGCACACTCAACCTATTATAGATATTAAACGGCGTCGTTGTTGTGTTGTCTTGATCAGCACATTTTAAACACCATTTTCTAGAAGTTTCTAGAGTAATGAAATAACGTTGGGTACGTAAATATTCCGTTATTTTATGTCAAGATACTTAAAAACCGAATTCGGATAATATAACGTATATATTTTTGCAGTAAGAGTGTAAAATAGTCGTGCACTCGTAGTGTTATCCTTTCCGACAAATCAACGCCGGAAGTGACCTTTTAATGACCAAGTACCTGACCTTATCATTTGATTGGTCGAGAGGCGAACATGTAAACATGCCGAGTTGACAGTTTTTAGTCAACACAAGTAGACATATAGATGATATATGTCTCCCACCATAAATAAAGATAAATAGAAAATAAAATCAGTAATACTATTATCTAGTGATTTGTAATGGTTCAAATTAACTCTTTATGTAGCGACAGATTGTCAGTCTCCTACGATGTATAACAACTGCTGACGTATGGCAACTGAGGAACATTGTGAAAACAAAGGTCAACCCATGCAAACGAATTTTTCTTCAGCTTTAAAGGATAACAGTATTTAACCCTCTAGCACCCAGTATGACAGATCTGTAATACTGTTTATGAGGTCCCCTAAGGGAAATAAATCCTTTGGGTCGTTGTTTTTACTATTACCCAGAGGTAATTTAATTATAACTCAATTAATTATACTACAGATAGCTCTGGGAAATAGTAAAAACAACAACCCAAGGGATTCATCTCCCTTAGGGGACCTCATAAACAGTACGACAAATTTGTCATACTGGGTGCTAGAGGGTTAAAAAAAAAATGTAAATACAGACTAACAGTTTGTCATTATGAATTTCCTCTTCGAGTAAAGTTCATAATCATTACTTAACTAAAAGTCAAAGGTTTTCTGAGATCAAAGGTTTTTAAACTGCATAACAATTGAGACAGGGTGCCTGTTTTCTTTTGCCATCTAAATATGTTGAGCTTGTGTGTGGGTCTGGGGTGTGTATTGTACCAGATTGCGCACATAAACAGCCTTTGTCATTATCCACATGGTCAAAAAATCTAGGATGTAGATCAGACACAAGACACAAAAATTATTCAGACCATTCTTGTAAAAATGGGACGTGACTTTAGAAAAGCCATTTCGAAAAATGTATTAATAATAAATGGTTTTATTAAGCTGCATTTTATTTGCCTTTCACTCACAAGCAACATTTATATTTACAAATTTACACAATATTTTACTTGTGTCAACGAGACATTTCAATTGTTGTATAATACAAACACCTGGAGACGTTCATATAGTCAATATTAACAGTATTTGTTTTATTTTAGGAAAACACTTTCATACTTTGAACTGATTCGAGTTCAGAAAGTTTTTCAGGTAGAAACCGGATCAGGAATCAAATCCACAACCCTTAAATTTGTTTGTTTGTTTTATTGGAGTTTAATGTCATACTCTAGGGTATTTCACTTATATGACGATGGATTGTCCACTTCACACTGTAAACAGCCTTATTACGGTGGAAAACCGAGAGAAAACCTCATAAAAAGCACCCACAAAATTTCAGGAGCCACAACATGTGACTCACTCATATACCTGATGGTGGACAGGGCGACTCAATCCGGTAAACGGTACAGCAAAACAGTTAGTAAGCACAATCACTGCCACTTAGCCAAGGCCAAGGGCCATGACCCTTAACTAGCGTTAGGCACTGACCTATACCACTCAGTCATCCAGACTAGAAGAATGATTTTTAAAAATTAAAATATAAGTAGGAAAAGGTAGACAGGTAGCACTCCATCTTCTCTAGCCAAGCTACTCTGCATTTGAACCCTTGGCAGATAATTAATGTACAAGAAGAGTTTCAGCTACGCCATCTGGCGGATAAAACGATCAAGCTTCTAGCTAACTCCCGCAGTTTACAGTTACATTCAACGCCAAATTCACTAGCCAAGTCTTCTTATAGCACAACATCTGATTGGATGCTTAGAAGTTCCAACGCATCCAATCACTTGCTTGGAAGCCGAGTCCCATTATACCTTAGTTATCCGCCAAGGGTTCAAATGCAGAGTAGCTGAGAATAGTAACCCTTGGCTAGAGAAGATGGCAGCACTCTTACATTGCACCCTTGTGTAATATATATAGCTAGCTAGCTGGGTTAAAAAATGAGAAATGAACCAAACTTTGTTTGATGTAGTTTTATTTAAAACACTTACAATTCCCCTACAATAATGAGCATTAACATGAGAAATACTACTGGAAAATTTAAAATCATTTCCATCTCAGCTACAACTACATTTTCATCTATTCTACTCCTCAACTAACTACTACATTATAACATATACCTCATACAAGGTCTTCATATGTATGGATGGAAAAGATGAAACAAGAAATTAAAACGAAAAAAAAAAAAAAATGGAAAACTGTTGTAAGACATATTAAGGCTTAAAAAATTGCAAGCATGAGATGATTTTAGCTAAAAGCACAAATGTTCATTGACCTGTTCTTTCCTGTCCAATGTTTCTTCATTCTAATTCTTTGCATGAAAAGTAAACAGATAAAAATGACACATTTGCTCAAAGCCCAAATAAAGTTAATCCTGGATTAGATAATGCCACACCAAGTTGATGGTTTACCTCTCAACCTGGAGAGGTGATTTAATCCTCAAATTAATCTTGATTTTGAGCAGCTGGGCTATTAATAGAATTAACTTCAACAGAATCAAACAAAACTTGTTCAATGGAACAATCTTTATATAGAAAGGGTAAAATTTGATATAAAGGTATGATACATAAGCTCCCATGTAAAAGTTGCTGGTTATGGACACTGTAAGAATTTAATTCACAAAACACATTTATTATGTAACAAATGACCAGCTTATAAAAAATGATACAGATTAATGTATATGTGGAATATGTCACAGAATGAAAACAGTACAAAGAGATGTTGAGATATTCTTTAAAAAAATGCCCATTTTGTTTGTTGAGTTTTTTCGGTCGTATATGATGTTATTTTTCTCAAATGTCCAGATGGTGGTACATCTGATGGGAGAGGAAAGCACAATTAATGTTCCCCACAACAAACACAAAGTCCATGCCTTACAAACACAATATGAGCATGCACCAGAAAGCAGCTGTTAACATTTTATTATCATTGGAAACATTTAAATATACATCCAATAAACATTGACAGGTTACATCACACAAAAGGATTATGATATACAAAGGGCTAATATCAACAAAAATATTAACTCCCATAAAATGATAACAGTACAGGGATACCATGAGGTTACCCATAAAACACTTTATTTAATGTACATCCCTGTGCCAGATTGATTACTTTTTAGAAATATGAGAAAATGATCGAATTTTTTGATTGATTGATTTACTAGGTTTTGACAACATTACATACCCAAGTGTATTTCACTCATGGGACATTGGTGTAATTTTAAGAGTTTAACAGACACACAGGTAAACAGAACACTACTGACAGGTGATATAAACATGATTGGTATAAAGGATAACAATATTCCCCCAGTACAGACAGTAATGTGTTAGATTATACACCAACCATACAGTCTCGTGCAGAGTCAAACATATTATAGCCAGCATAAAATACACTAAACAGGAGTCACTGCTGTTACAACTGACTTCTAAGAAGAAACAATGTTTTAAAAATTCAAAAATATATGGTATGGAATTCAAAAATGACTTTATTTTAAAAAACTAGAACTTCCTGTATTTATTTTGCATTTGTTTCATTGGGATATAACATAGAACAAAAGGGTAGATCACTTATATGGCAATGGATTATCCATTTCTTTTCTGTGAACAAACCTCATTAGACCCGGAGCCAAACAGGGGACCGCCTCATTGCTAAAGGTGACAACAGGAACTGTGAAGGGGGCATCGGATGGATAAGTAGTTCGATACCCTTTCCACTGAACCACTTTAAATCCTCAGGTCACAATCTCCCACATATACATGTAGTTACTTGTTATCAAAAGAAATACAGAGTAAAAAAAAAGTGATTACCATAAGAATAAGACACAACAGGCAGTGTTGAAAGAGATCAGTTTACAATATAAAATATAAAAAACACTTAACATGCAAATGATATACCTATATAATACATATCTCGTAATTGAATACAAATATATATATATAGTAGTTGTGTTAAAAATATGAATCATAATTCATGATTGATAAAATACTTAAACACAAGGATTGCTAACTACATAAAAGAATAGGTTCATTTTTAAGGCAAGTGAAACTAGAAATTCATTGTGAAAATCTATTACCCAATTAGAATATTTTCCAATTAAAATCTAAAACAAAAACTCATTTTTTGAGATAACGGTGTTGCAATTCACTCTTGTGTCAGACTTAATATAGCAAGACATTAAGGCGGTCATTCAATATTCAGGTGTAAATGTCAAGATATTTAAACAAAAAAACTGTGCTTGTAATCCTTTGCAATCACCTGTGTTCTAATATAGAAGTGGTAGATAATTCTTCCCCGTTTCCAGTTGGCTTATCTTAGTAGCTTACTTTAGAGCGAGTGTAATATGAATATGAGGAAGAATAACGGTCAGATTTCTTGGTAGCTCCATAGCCTGTCAAACTGAGTAACAAACCTATCAGAGAAGGCAGAGCATTGAGGAACATCAGACTGGCAGAAAACAACTCTTTCCTGTTGAAGATGTCATCGTAAATATAACACCTAGCCAGAGCCACAGCTGATAGGGCATAGGTCTGAAACACATCAAAAACATTCTGTGTAATAAGTTATTCAGCTTCTATCATGTGTATGTTCAAGTTGACTTGCAATTAGAGAAATGGACTAGCTCAATAATTTTGTCATTCATGTCATTGCTGATACATGTACCAAAAATAAGCTGTCTAATTCAAATGACATCCCCCTCCCCCCTCATATAGGCGGGAAGGTAGCAAAGCAAAAAAAAAAAAATCATCTGTAAAAGGGACAAATACATGTCTATTGTTTTTGGAGACCCCGCCTTCGCTACGTATGTTTTGCCCAATGCCTACATTATATTAACGAATTGTTGTCCAGGTGGCTGAACTATATTATGTTTGAATTGACAAGCCACTCCCACCTATGTCGGTTTATAAACTAAAGGAGTTCTTTAAGTATTATAAAACTAAAGTGTGACCGTATAAAGACAATTACCCCTGATTGATGGGGTGTATTGACTGTAAATGACAGCTGTCATCCCAGGTCGATTTTGGCGGGGAAAATGCCAATACTTTGGAATCAGCAATACAGCAGATCGCTTTTCTTTCATTGGCTAAAACTTGTTTGGTTGCAAATATCCTCACTGTATTTAGAGTATGCCTTCATTTGACTGTCAATTTTGGACAAATCAGATATCCAGAAACTACAGGGCGAAGCATAATTGATAAAATTAGATCAGACATCTGGCAGTTGTGACATAGTTCATAGTGTTGTCTATTCGGAAATGTACAACACTTCATGTTTTGGCATGAATTTTATTGTAAAGAACATGTTTTGTGGCTTGTTGGTCTGCCACCTGTTTTTCCACGATCGAAAGCCTGTATTTATAACCTCTGAAATATACATTCTTTCTTGTGCTGAACTGTTTTAAATTATCTCATGTTTTGCATACCAATGGGGATATCAAATTGATAAGATAAAAGTACACAGCATGTCACTTTTCAGAATTTCCTGATAAGAGTCCCACCCTTCTAATCTGATGAATGTGATGATATATATGAAAATCATTAGGGTTGGGACAAATTTAATAATTTATTTCGTTTGTTAGAGCTTACCTCTTTAGCAATGTAACAATAGGTATGGGTACTACATGATGAAAAGTTGACTGTTGGATTAATTTCCGACCAGATAGTGAACTTAATGTGCATGTTTGGGGTTCACACAAACCCACTAGAGTGACGCTTCTAGATTGTTCGTTCCCCAGTCGGGAATTAAATTTTGCAACAAAAAACAAAACAGAACATTGTGCATGTTTGAAATGTTGTTCGAGGGTTGTAAAGGCATTTATTTAGGCTAATGTGTTCAGTATACAATGTACTGGCAGGAAATTTTATTGCAAGTTGATTCGTTCCCGGGAAATTTATGAAAATTCCAGCTGTGCCTCAAACGTTCTAGATAAACACCCAGACACAAATTTCTTAACACATATAGATGATCTTAATCTCAAGTTGTTATGGTTTACTAACAGGAATCTCAAGAGAAGGTAATGACTATTTACATGGTGTGTAGAATAGTATTGATAAATATGTATTAAACAAGATCTATAGCAGGGGTTAAAATATAGGTGTTCTAAATCAGGGATTGGTGGATGTAATTTATTTAATATTTTATCCAAAATTTAATTTTAATAACCGCTTGTAGACAGCAGAAGACCATAAAATCATCCTTTTATTAAATTTTGATAATTAAAGAATTTTTTCTTTTGTAAAAGATATTAAGGAAAGTTACTTCTAATAATGCCTTGGAATGAGACAACCATTTGAAAGAGATGTTTACATTGGAAGACACCATTATGAATCAGTTTTGTGTTGTCATCTTTACCCCTTAGTGCAGAGATGATGGCCCCAGACTATAGCTCCCACCAAACACCTACTCTCTATTAAAGTTACCTTGTAACAAGAGAAATTAAAGTGTGATCACTAAATTATGTTTTGTAATTGGCCCACTTTCAATGGGTTTATTTCCGCACTGTATTTCTGTCTTTGTGAGACAAACTAAGACCACATCCAGATGTCAGAATCCGTGTCCACAGATGTCTCATGTACAACTCCTTTTGAAACCAAGAATGCAAAATTCATGTTATATGAAATGTTTTTGATTTGTTTGTTTGTGTGATTGGTGTTTAATGTCGTACTCAAGGGTATTTCACTTATATGACGGCAGACACAAATACCGAACATTATAAACAAATCTTTAGATCTGCGAACACCAGGGCAACAGAAAGCAGCCTCTTTTCTCGCCTCTTACGATCGACAGAGGAAGCCTAGGGAGTATTCTGCAGGGCCATGGCCCACCCTCTCCCTCAATGGGCGAAATGTTTTTGAATTCCCTATCAGTAAATAGGACTCACCAAGACCCTGGACAGAAAGAAAGAGGTTCTGTCCGCATCAAATCTAAAGCTGACAGCCTGCTGAGCCTCAAAGGAAGTCCCCAACAACAGTATACCCACAATACGCAGCAGGAAACGATGGAAGATTTTCGCCTGTTTCACCTGTGTGGTACAAAATACAAATACACAATATAAACTTATATATCTTTATGCCTCGCAAAACTTAAATAACATGTCAGGTGACAAATATCTCTCCTCTCCCACACAACTGAAATGTCTGATGAGAAGTCTGAAAGTTTTCTCACTTCTCCCTTTCACATTAAATAGGACTTAAACATAGCTAATGCCATGCAGGGCAGTTTCTAGAAAAATGTCCCATGTTCCTATCCCAAATTCTTTAGACAATAACCAGGGTTCTGAATCTGCTTTTAGCTTAATTTTAAAAGAAATTTAGGAAAATAGTAATATAATGACATTAATTTGGGTTTGAAATAGTTTGGGCACGCATACATTTTCCATAACTAAAATGACTCTGGATACTGCCCTGCCATGTCTCCCCTTGTTTTACTCTGACCCTGTTTTCATTTTATCGTTGTTGTACACATATGTTCAGATCTAATATATCTATGAATCTCCCCACTGAATAATTCATCCACATTTTCAACAGTAACTTGGTAGACCTGCCTACCCTAGAAACAAAAATTTTGGGAGTATTTTCTGAACAGTTTGTGTATTTTTATGTTACAGCATGCACATAATATTAATTTCTGTGTATATATGTTGATGGCCAATGGGTGTAGTCTGGCACCTCAATAGTGATATAAATGATATCAGTACAGTGGTGATTTTAATTTCCCAGGAAAATCTATTTTTTATCAAAAAATTTCCCGCAAGTATAGGCCTAATTCAAATGAATTAAGAATGTATATCGGACTCACCGCAGTTTTTATGTACGTTTGATACTTGTCAACCTAAAAGAAGCTGGTTGTTTTGTTCATCAGTTGTTTTAATGTGGTACAGTTGCTAGGTATTATAGGGCCATGCATCAGACAATGAGTTTTATTCATGCTCTAACAGAGATCAGCAGAATGCTCACTTCATAATGTCGGCATATGATGACCTATTTACATGTAGTCTGCACAGTCTGACAACTCAGGCGTTGATTGGTCTATATCCAAACTATGCGCTTTCAACGTGGTACATAAGACAAAGATGTAATTTCTTCAATGAAACATTTCAGACATTATTATCAAATACAGTTTTATAACAGACTATCTATACAAGGAACACTTGTCGCTTACGCAATATGAAATTAAATGAATTAAAAAAATTTACATTTTCATAAAAGAATATATCACGATATCATCTTTGCTCAGGGACAACATGGAATAAGATTGTTTATTTATTTGAACTGCTGCATGTCGGATCAGAAGCATATGATTGATTGATTTGGTGCTTTACACCTTGGTATTTTATTTTTATGATGGCAGTGTATTCCAACAATAATTGGCACCAGCACAATCAAGATGTGAATTGTTTCCATAATGTTGGAAAGTTAATTTTCCTTCATTGCTAAGTGACAGCTTTACTATTCTTCAGCCAAACTGCCCGCCATAGCCAGAGGGCGTGAAATATCTGAAAATAGTTTGATTTGTTTGTTTGTTTGATTGGTGTTTAACGTATTGGAAAACAGTGGAAAACCGGGAGAAAACCTCGTAAAAACCACCCCCAAGATTGCCGGAGCCACAACATGTGACTCATTTATATACCTGATGGTCGAAAGGCGGACTCGAACCCGTGAATGGGGTAAATCTAAGCATGTTCAGTTCAGGAAGCGCACTCGCTACAACTGAGCCACTGCCGTGGGCCTGAAAATAGTTGCTTGTTTTGTTTGATTGGTGTTTAACGTCATACTCAAGGGCATGGCTAGAAAAAATGGGGAAACTGGGAAGCTCCTTCTCGGGAAATCTGTCGCACTAGCGGGAAATTTTCATGTGTCAAAAAAAAAAATGAAGGATCAGAAATTTTTAAAAAACAAAACTGATTTCACACGCAATTTTCACTGAGTAGGTGTCATAATTTCTCAATTGAGATTGATATTTTAGGTATTGACCAAAATGGATCGCTAAATTAAGAAGTCTGAGTAGTTTAATGGAGCTCACAGCAGGGGTTTGGCGATCACAGCGGTATGCGATTGCCGGCAGACAGAGTTGTTTTCACAGTGCGAGCTATTTATTCATACAAACGGCACTACCAGTTTCTATTATGCACGTGATAAAAATAAATTATATTTGATATTATCAAATAAAGCTGCAGAAAGATCTTAACTCTACACTTTTCATATGAAAGTGTGAAAAAAATCTACCCATTATTCCAAAGTGGTACAAATAAAAAGAAAACTAATGTACCATCAATCTCATTCAGGTACGGCATTCACCCACAACTGTTACGAATATTGTTTATTTTCTAAGAAGTTTACCCTCGAAGAGTGCCACAAAAGTACTGTTTGTCAGTCAGCATGCACAAACATATAATTTCTGGGAAATTATCATTTATTTAAAAGTGAAAGCTAAGAGACAACCAATTTTAGGAGCCACGTGTCAGCAACTCAGCGTATAGCAAAGGACTGCTTGAAGTATATATGACATTTTACCTTACGCGTCGATTGATTCTAAACTTAAATATGTATGCATGTTCCCTGGCCTTTGTCTCTTATTATGGTAGATGAAATTGTACTGAGTTTGGCCCTATCTAGAGTATATTAAAAACAATGCATTTGTCATTTTCGTATATTTTTGTAAAATTGGGGTTGACGTTTTCCATACATGCAAAGTGTTTAGTGTTAAATATATTAAATAATTGTTTATAGCCGCTGACCATGCAAATGCAGTGAAATAACTTCAAACTTTACATATCAAATGTTAACATTATGCTTGCAAGCGCTGTGTGTGAGTGGCTTTATTGTCATATAGATACCTGTCTCACAGCTCTTGACATTGACTAGTGTTCACTCAAGTTGACACTTGAACAACGTGAGTGACTTCATTGTAATGTTTACATCTGCAGATTAAATTGCACACTGAAATGGTGACATGCAAAATAACCATTCAAAGTTTCATGAACATTGGTACAGAATTCATTGTATACAGATCTGCTTGGGGTGTCTTCTTATGTGAGCCCATCATGTGCCTAATTTTACGCAGAAAGCATTGATTTTGTGTTCAAACAATTACCTCGCCGGACAAATAAAACTGTATTTGATAATAATACTTGAAATGATTTTTTTGAAGAAATTACACCTTTGTGTTGTGCAACACGCTGTAAGTGCATAGTGTGGATTTAGACCAATCAACGTCTGAATTGTTAGACTGTGCAGGGCTCCATGTAAATAGGCCATTGGGTTAACACATGCCGACATTATCGAGTGAGCATTCTGCTGATCTCGGTTTGAGCGTTTATCTGATTAAAACTAGGTAAAATTTAGGTGGATAAGCATCAAACGTAAATTAAAAGTGTGGTGTGTCTAATATTCATTCTCCGTTCATTATAATTACACTCACGGGAAATTTTTTGATAAAATTTTTTTGTCCCGAGAAATTACCATTTTTTTCCAGCCCTGCTGGCATGTATGCTCTTAGTGAAAGAACCTTAAGTACGGCGTTACACCCCAATCAAATAAACAAATTGGTTATACAATAAAATATTGTTAGCTGTCCTCAAATTTGTACTCTGAGCCGCACTCTTACTGAGAAAAAGGTCTATAACAAATTTATTATATTTCAAGCCACACTGTTTGCGATCTTATTTACTTTGACAATTAAAAAATAATTTTACCCCTATATGGTCTTCTATTGTTGTCAAAGTTACCTCCCCTGATGAGTCTAATGACAAGCGCTGTCATGACAACACGGTTTCAGCCACATTGAAAATGAGGCTACCAAAATAATTTTTCGGATACTTTAGAGTCATTAAAATGCAATGATTGCAAAGCAGTTATTTTTACTATATATTCGTGCCAACAAGTAATGGATTCCCACAAGTTTAATTAATTTTTGGAGGCTGTAGCTAAATTGTATTATAAAGACACTGGAGGTCTTGTGACATTAAAAGCTGTCATGGAGTGTAACCTTTTTACCCCCTTGCAAATCGACCAATCAGAAGGCCACAAAATTGGTTGTTGGATAATAAATTTTGTAATGATGCATATAGCTTGTACATCTAACACAACTGTAAATCTAATGCTAAATTGCTATTCTGGAATTTTTTTTAAATTAAGTACAACAAGGTTTAAACATATTTGATAATACAATAAACTTACATTTATTATGCAATAAACTACATATGAATAATCATCAAATGTAGTCATTTAATTAGCATTTTCTATCTGTGTGGGTGGTCCATTCTTTAAAGGTTCCATTTGAATGCAAACCTGTCTACCAGGTGTATTCTGGAGTACATTGTATTTTCTATACATATAATTAAGGCAATCAAAATGCTCTCAGAAATTAATATTCTTACTATGCTGTATTACAAAAATAAACAAAATGGTGAGAAAATACTCATAAAACATATTTTTACACAAAAACTGTTAATTTGGAAGGCAGTTAGTTCTGTGAATGTATCAAGGAAAAGAAACATGGAAAGATTTCATACATGTACATGTATAATTTCGGTAAACAGCTCAATCTTTGAAACAAACAATAGCTGTTACAATTATTTAATTCAATTACAATTCCATTCTTTTTTCTAAAAAAGCCAGCAGTTGGCACCAGAGCTAACACATAATATAATTCCAATACATGACAAAATGTATGTGATGAAACATGCATCTAGAATATGTAGGTAATGAAATAACTATTATACAATTATTGATATGGACTATTTCATTACCAAAGTACTATAGATAGTTGTTACAATTATTGCTGTAGACTATTTCATTACTAATAAATTAAACTATAAGTAGTTGTTGCAATATTGCTAAACACTATTACATCACCAATAAACTATAAATAGTTGCTACCTTTATTGCTATAGACTATTACAACACCAAAAAAACTAAAGATAGTTGTTATATTGCTATATATAGACATTAGCAATATGGAAAGTTTGATGTATCAATGCATAAATGAAAGAGATAATGCACTGGTATTTGAATTTCTTTTAAACTTAATTTTCTTCAGTATGTGAGATTCAACCTTAAACAGCATAAAATATTGCTGTTGTGCTGTTATGATTTGTTCAGATATAGGTATTTTTTTACTGTTTTTAAACAGAAGGAGAAGATCAAGAAGCGGATCCCATGAGAGTGGACAAAAAAGGGACAAAGAGTAAGTCATTAAACTTAGAATATACAGGATAGTCCTCCGCCAACTCGTCAAAATTATGCGGGCAGTTTGTAGGAATTTTCCAGTTGCCCTGGTGCTCTCAGAGATCAGAGACAATGTGGAGCAAGGCATTTTCATGAAGTATAAGTATTGTGTCTTACAGTAAATTTGCATGTAAAATAATAGACACTGCCACCCTAGACTTCCAACTGAGAATAAAAGAATCTATTCATATAGCAAACAAAAGTTCCAACCTAAACAATGCTCAGTCTTCTTTACCACTTCTATTGTTTAATATTTAACACAACACAGCTCTATTGTTATTGCACTACAAACTGGCTCTGTTAATAGAATTTTCTTGCTTTTGACATCTGCCTCTGAAGCCTCAGTGCATCCTATGATAAAGCCTATAAAAGTCATTGGCTCTGACTGGCTTGTGGTAATTTTCCACTGAAGGCAGACATTCAATTCTGGGAAATCCCCTGTTTCAACACAGCCTCATGTTTGGTTTTCCTGTTAAACTATGTCTTTGTTTTAATGACATAACTGTCAAAATATCAAATGAACTGCAAAATAATTTGTATATCGATGAAAGAGAGTACAATAGTGAGTCAGACTTTTCTGTTTTGTGAGAGTTCTTCTGATTCGAGCCCTGATATGTAGACTTAGTCAGTCTTAAATCGCTAACCTAATGCCCGCTACCAACATGCCTGAAAGTCCGGTAGTTAAAATTTATTTAACACGCACACACTGATTCTGTTCTGAGAATAGCGTACACTGAACAGGATTGGGAGTTATGGGTGATAGTTTAGGATCCCCATGAAGAGATAATTTAGAAAAAAGAAATTCAACTGTTAATCAAAACAATCTGTGTATTTAGTCAAAAACTTCACTCAGCATTATGCATTTGTGCACCTGGTCTGTTATAACCTGTGCCCCGTGAGGGAGCGGGTAGGCCATGGCCCTGCAGAAAACTCCCTGGGCTTCCTCGGTCGATCGTGAGAGGCGAGAAAACAGGTTGCTTTCTGTTGCCCTGGTGTTCAAAGAGCCAAAGGGTAACGAGAAGCAGATTTGTTTGTGATGTTCTGTATTTGTGTCACTTGAGTACGACATTAAACCCCAATCAAACAAACAAACAAATGTTATAACCTGTTGATTTTAAAGAAACTTGACCTTTATTCTTATCAAATAGCAACATTATACGATCAGTGAACTAAACAAACTCCCAATCGTACATCCGCCAGGGGTTTGGCACATAGGTAATAGCCCCATATCGAAAGCCCCAGTTCATTTTATCTTTCTCGATACCTTTGTTTGTTTGCTAACTAAAAAGCTGTGTATAAAAAATTGTTTAAATTTAATATGTTTCTTTTATTTTTATTTTTTTTCTTCTATTTAGTGATCCATGCTCCAGTGTTCCTGGTTTTGCTGATATGGTATGTTTTTTCTATAGAAATATCTTTATGATGTGGAGTGACCCATCCGTCGTCATGGTTTAGTGGTTCGACTGTCACCCTACTAATCCTACCTCAATGTACCGCCCAGAGGTTAGAGACCATCAGTCGACCTTAGGTA
>JARFOD010078111.1:0-20235 GCA_031763545.1 Mopalia muscosa
GGTGGTATCCATTTTTATTTTTTTTTAAATTATTATTATTTCTTTTATTTTTTCGTCTTCAAATTGCTATTAGGAAGATGGTATAAAAATACCAGGGCAGATAACTCACAGGATAATAAAATATACAAAGGTCTTTAAATATGAAAAGATATTAATATTTTAATTTGAACTTAGTTTTAAACTAAGTTTAGTTCCTGAAAATAATACTAAACAGTTAAAAACAATGTATTTGTATTGTTGGTGATAGTGAAAAACATTAAAAGATTTTAGTCTGCATCCTGTATTTGAGATACAATCGTTACTGTATAATAGTGTATTAATACTAATTTTATATTGCTCCTGTTAGGTAATGTCTTTCTGTTTTCCTTCAAACTTCATTAGGAAAACAAGTGAATTCAGGATGTTAATCTCTTATCAGTATTTTCTTGTATAAACTAGTGTCTTTAGTAGTTTGAAATGTTTTACTTTGTAGACTTATGTATTTAAAAGTCAACTAGACATACTGAACTTGACAATCAGTGAATTTTAGGAAGTTTATTGAAATATTACAGACAGCAAATTAATTTACATAAGATATATTATATATTACATGTTGTGGGGCTTGAAAGAAGTCTCTTGTTAATGTCCTGTGGTAAAATTTAAAAAAAGAGTCAATATTCTCTGCTTTAGAGAGAAGATATTATTTCAATTATATATTGGACCTAAAATTTCAAATTGCTTGGGAGGGGCTTGAGCAGTTGACTTTGACCATTCCCTACATGTAGATAATGTAGATTTTTAAAGATAAATGTTGTTGTTTTTTTTTTGTCTTTTATTAGAAAGTGTAAAATAATAATAATAGTAATGTTCAATGTTGAAGGTGCTTGGATTTGTATCAAACCCTTGTGTTTTAAGTGTAGAAAATATGTGGCATGCTCTTTAATCTTCCAAATTTAAATTTTAACGACAATAGTCACGTCTAAACCCAATAGTCTAGAGAAATATTTAATGTTGTAAAAAAAACTTTTTAAAAAATGTTAAAAACACAAAATGAAAAATCTTTGTGAACTTGATGGTACTTGAGAAACTGATCGTGTTATTTATTGAGGACAATAATTTCCTTGTACAAGAACATATTTATTATATACAGGAATACAAATTTCTCTGTGCTCTGTATCACTCCTTGTACTAATGCGTAAATACACAGGATTCAAAGAAAATGAAAAATAAATCTATTGTGTAACGTCAAAAATTACAGTGTTGCCTTCAATTGTTTGAGCTCGTCTTTAATAATCATGTATATAAAAAAAAAGTTTACAAGTTTTGTTTTGGCAAACGAGCGCCAAACGGCAGTCGATAAGGGGTTCAAGAAGGTTCACTCGCTGTCTAGATAGCACAAGATTGGTAAACACCATATCAAGCTGGTAAGGAATACTCCGATCACCGATTTTCGAACACTTTAGAAAGTCACGTGACTGATTTAAAGGCGTCTTAATTAACCTGCAGACAGGTGTGTGGAGATTCTGTTTTCTTCAAATTATTGACGAAATACTGCTCTTACATTTTAAGATCATTCTATATACAAAAAATACAGAAAAACAAGCGAAAATAATGAAGTGATCGGACAATATACTTTTTTGCAGATTAGAATAGAAGCACTCAAAACTCGGTACGGTAACTAACCAAGCAGGACTTAATAACGACAACCTGGATCATTTTACCATCCAATTCAATTAAAAGCAGGTTTCAAAAACGGTCCCTGTGTTTTGTTTTCGACAAACAAAAAACAGGGGAACATTGTGAGATCCGATTTCAATAAGATTGCTTCCCCAGCTGTCCTGTCTAACTATAATTTACTGGTTTTGAACAAAAAACACGGTTACGGCTGTGGTTTTTGTCAGCACATAATGCGTCAGGGGTTCAAGTTTGAAAATTCGTGGTCGTTGCGCTCTGAGCCTCTGTAGCTCTGTAAGTTTGCCCTGCTAGCCCTGTATAAGCTGGAGACCCAGATTAAATTCTATGTGTAGCCAAACTAAATTTTCCATATATACATTTATATCATGCTTTTTCAATTTTTTCTGATAATCAAATTTTTAAAAATATTTCTTGATGAAGACTGAGTTCATGCTTGGATACCTAATCACGAAAAGAAATATGTATACCTAAATAAAATATTAAACATTTTCAGAAATCGAATTTAAAGAATAACTGATTAATTAACCTCTTCCCCAATGTGAGTTCTGTGAAGGCACGAACTAGTCCGAACTTGAACTAATACATCAAAGACCAGACAAATTTACCATATGAGCCTTTCGAGTTCAGTAAATTTGATCGACCGGTATCCCAGTTTCGATTCCCTGTGGGGTGAAACAAAATTTTCTTTGTATACATTAATATAAAAAATAGCAACCTATCATGATTTTGCAAAAAAAAATTTCTGATAATCAAAAACTTTGGAATATTTGTTGATTATGGCGGAGTACATTGTACATGTACTATATTAAATATTAAACGTTTTCAAAAATCGAATTTAAGGAATCATTGATTAATTAACCCGTTTCAATGTAAAGGCACGAACTAGTCCGAACTTGAATAAATACATCAAAGACGGCACAAATTTATCTTATAGTGATATTTTAAATAACTTCCAATCCCAGCATACATATCTTTCGGATTCGAGACCGGATTAAATCAAGTTAATCTTAATCCGGGTGACCATGTTGGCGTATTATCTGCGAATTTAGCGTATAAGCAGAGAAGAATAAAACAAGCTAATCTATGGATTAGCTGCCATATAATTGTTGTTAAGGAGAACCATCCTACCAAGATTATTTTCTGTTTGATATATGAATCCACAGTTAAGCCCGCAAGCTAGCTTTCGATATCTGATATATATATATATATATATATATATATATATTTAAAAAGAGTTTTGTACTGATAGGGTTTTTACAAAAAGAAAACAATAAGAAAAAAGGCAGAAGTTCTAATCATATGTTGCATCCGTTTCTTGTGCGTATACTATAGAGATGACAACATTTTAATAAATAATGTTCTCTTATGGTAAATAGCAAAACGGCAAAACAAGAGCCAGTTGTTAAAATGTGCTCTAGAAAGAATGTTCAATTGGACAAGAAAAAATTGTCGAACTGGGAAAACTGGCCACAGGCAATTACGAAAATGTACCACGGATGATGTCCTGAATTTTGACATTGAACCTGGGATTAGTATAGACTATCTATATACTAATTTCAGATTGAACACAATATATCATATTGTCTGGATGAACGACACCCTGCACTCTCTCAATTTCTCCTATTGAAGCCATGGAATTGAAACGGCCATAGAAAAGACTTAAGGCTTTATTGAAAATATATAAACGAATATATAGTGATGGATATGTGTAATCTTCTGCTGCATGGTAACAATTGACACTTTATTTGAATCTTGTCAGTACCTGTTTTTGTTTTGGATTATTCTAAACTGATATACCGAATACCCGTTTTTGTTTTGGATTATTCTAAACTGATATACCGAATACCCGTTTTTGGTTTGGATTATTCTGAACTGATATACTTAATACCCGTTTTTGTTCTGGATTATTCTAAACTAATATACCGGATACCCGTTTTTGGTTTGGATTATTCTTAACTGATATACCTAATACCCGTTTTTGTTTTGGATTATTCTAAACTGATATACCGAATACCCGTTTCTGATTTGGATTATTCTAAACTGATATACCGAGCATCCTGATTGCAGCATATTTATAATATATTTTCTAAACCATATACAAGGGTATTTTCTTCTTTCGAGATGTATGTAGACTACCCATAACACATCGACATTAAGGGGAAAGACAACTGTTTTTCGACCTAATAAGTTTAGGTAACAAAACAGTTGTCTTTCCCTTTAAGAGCTTTTCTCTGGGAATTTATCTGGAACATAAGGTGATTCGCCGTTTTTAATTAGGTGGCAGTGTATCTATTGACAATTTTTCTCTCTTCATTTATTCAAAATATATTCTATATAGTGTGTGTTTTACAGATCAGTATAGTGATGGGTGGCTATAACTCCATGGCCTGTAGAGGAAAGACAAACCAGATACCCTTTTCTTTATAGAAAAGTTGTAAATTCTCGACGGTAACTGGGGAACTAAAATGGCATGGGTTAACAGCTTTGATTAATTATGTACAAATAATGATCATCAGCAAAAGATATATTTAATTGGGTCCTTTTGTCCAATTTCCAATAAAGCACAAATAAACATCAATGTTGTTAAATTGTTCCCACGCTCAATGGTCGGATTAGCATTCCAGCCTTTCCCACCCCCACCGACATAAACGGATAAGCAATCAACGTTAATCTGTTGATTAGATAATCTTCTATGATTACTCAATTAACACCTCGACTGTTGCTCAATTGCTGGTAATCGCAGACTTAAGCCCACTCCGACGAAAACCACATATGTTACAGTTGTGGTATATGATAGCCAAGCGCCTATAATTGTCTGTAAGCTTTCGTGCATCTTCCTCTAATCTGACTATACCCCGCTCCCCTTGTCTCCCCGTCTTCTGTGTAAAAACACGAATAAAATCTTTGAAAAAATGTCCTGTCTGTTTGATCTCGGCTTACAATAATGCATAAACCTGGGATTATTTTGTGACTCCAGGTTTGGTCGATTGCGCGCACTAGATGTCAGACGGCTGTAGTTTATCAGGGCTCATCTGCTCGTCTACTCTTTCCTCGATGTTTATAGAACGTTTATTACAGCACTTCTATAGATTGCAAAACGAAAATTATGAGAAAACACTGAAGAATCTTTACCCTTTTATTATAGAGCTATCCTAATTCTAAGTCTATACACGTTAGCACCTATATGTGTATATGGCATCAGTATATGTAATTGTTGGTATTTAACTATCATACTTAGTAACAAATTTGCGATAAATTTTGTGTTGAATAATATTATTATTTTTGAACATATAATTATATAAATGGTTCGATTCCAAGTGGAGGCAAGCAAATTTTTCTCTCTTCATTTATTTAAAATATATATATATAGACAACCTACAAAAAGTCGAGATTGAAAAAAAATAGTTCTGAGATTTATCTTTGAAAATATAAAGAGCTATAACGTCAAAATTATTGAGAATTTGTGACACTTTAGTATTATTGACCCTTATAAATTCTGCTTCAATTTGCACACCTAATTAATCTGCTTAATCTAAAAAAAATTTAAAACATTACCGATTTATTAAAGTCGTATTGTCGCTTTTCACTTTACAGGCCCATGTATATTATCCACATCTACTTTACTTAATTATTTCGAATAAAATTATTCTATTCACGTCACGTTTAGAAAACACGTCATGCTATTCCCATATCACCGGACTCCAAATTGTTATACAATATTTTAACTTTGATTTCTGGATTTATCTTTGACATTGATTATAAAAATATTTATTAGAGTGCAATTTGAATACATAATATTGCTCTGGTGAATGGTTGAAAGGGTAACTTTTGAGACATTCACTCGAGTATATGTATGTGTAATAAAATAGTTATTGTGCATGGTGCTTTATGATTTGTTGTTTCTTTTTCTTTCGTGGAGGGGGAAAAGCCGTATGTCATGTAATAAACAAACGAAAACGGCTTGAGTCCATTTTGAACATTTTCTCACGCTCGGTCTATTAATCCAGACTCATAATAGCCGAGTTACAGTTGTACACATGCCTGTTTGTCTGTCTCTCTGTCGTGTCAGATATTTCACTCGGGTTTATTATTAAAACTCACCTGCTGTATACTGTGACGTTCCACAGACAAATACATGCTATATGCCTACCATACGGTTCAATGGCTAATGCGTGAAATGTAGCACTCTTCGTGGACATGTGGTTCGTATCCACATGCAGAAGAATATAGTATATCTTAGAGAGGTGCGATTTCAGGTGTGATGTGTTACACATCCTCAAAACCTGCAGTTATGATCTTAACGAAAACAAGCTGTACAAACACCTTTCACGATGTCTGTGTATAAACCCCACAAACATAAGCGTTCAACTTTAAAAAAATCAATATAGAAATTGTTCAATTTTTTTTTTACAGCAAATTTAAAAAAATAGAAATTCCAAGAAATATATAGATAGAAGCCGAGTTAAAATCCAATTTACATTAATATATATATAAAACAGCGCAGAAGTCGACCGTTAATGTTTTTTCTGATAACCCATTTAATTCTGTTATAGTCTAATATAGGGCAATAATTTGCGACCATCATTTCTTGGTTTATCTTGAATCGTTATTTTAAGTGAATAAAAAAAAGTAACAAAACTTGTAATCGAATATGCAACAAGATCGAAAAGAGTATAGACACATTGATTCATAAAATAGACATAAGATGTTTATACAGAATTACCCTGCCCCTGCATGCGCTTGTAACATTGATGGGTTTCATTAAGTTTACTTATTTTGTCTTTAGGTTTTATTGTTCGTATTGATTAGTATAAGTTTACTTATGTCGGGTCTCAGTGGTTTATTTTTCGTATATAGTACTGTCTACTATATTATAAAATGGCACATTTTTTGTCATTCATGATTCATGTATACGTTTGCCTTTTTGTTTATCTTCTGTAAAAACTTAAGTAGGCTTTTGTGTTTATGCTGTTGCTTATAAATAAAAAAAAATATGTATACCTCGAATGACTTATACAGACTAGTTGGACGAATTGGTTTTCTCAATGTAGCATACTTTCGCCAACTGTAAAAAACTATTACTGCCAAAAAAGAAAAATACATATTTTTGTGGCAATAATATTTTTTTTACAGTTGGCGAAAGTATGCTACATTGATAAAACTAATTCGTCCAACCAATTATGAGACTGATGAACCACTGTATTTGAAAAACACAATCATGTTTAATTTAATTTTTTTAAAAATATATCCATTATCCGAAATTTTTCCTCTGATAATTTTAGCACAACACATGTATTTAAACCAAATGCCTTCAGTCGTGTTTTCCTATAGATTTACATAATATGCTTTTGCGCCGATTTGTGCATTTCCTACTTTAGATTCTGTTTTCATCGTTTCAACTTTTGCGCTTTAATTCATAGTTTCTCTTCGTTTAGTTTTGTTCACCCCCGGAAAAAAAGGATAATTTCTCCCCACCACTTATCTTCAGGTTAAAAATTTCTCAACAGATTATACATTCATACAGTGATACGGGTCGAAAAAAATCTTAAACATCATGTACTACAGTTTTGAAATTTTTGTGATCAATTCAACTTTTTCGGTTTGACACCGGTGTTGGAGTGGGTTTTATAAAAAATTATAACAACAATTTCTTTTTCATTGTTGTTATTTCAAATTTCTCACCAGACATATGATTTCGCCCGACCGTGGGTCGCTTGTTGGTCGCATGATTTTTCAGGTGTGGTATTTTGCTTTTGTTCTTTTGAATGGGAAAACTTTATTAAAGCCCGAGTGATCGGGATCTCATATATATACAAGTTCACTCCAAAAAATCAACATCGACATTCCGGCTGTTTTATTTCGCCATTAACAGAAGCGTGATGCGTTCTCTTGCATGGCAATGGTAAAATAAGTGCGGAAATGTGATATCAAAATGAGCCTTTCGTTCTTCTTTAATAATCATATACAATTAAGCCTGAGTATTCTCAGAGGCACCTTTTCTGAATCACTAGCCCAAGAATGAAATTGAAACGTCAAATAATAAAAATTAAAAAAGCCAAGAAGTTACCATTTATATGGAAGGTAAAATAAAAGTAAAAAAACGCTTAGGAAATAACTAATACAAAACCAGAATAGACAATTAAGTCATATTTCAGTATTTTTCTCACGAAGAGAGAAAAAGGTACCATTTATTTGAAAGGTAAAATAAAAGTAAAAAACGCTTAGGAAATAACTAAATTGTAAATTGTTTTTTCATCCATCCCACGACTCCATAATAAACCGGGAACCCCTTCAGCATAAAGCGATTAGCAATCATGTTAATCCGTTAATAAGATAATCCCCTATGATTAGACCCTACTTTAATGAGATGTCTTTTATGGTGAAATCATAAGAAAACCACATGTATCGGCTGTGGTAACCGAACCGTCTTTTAATCTGTGTCTATCTGTCCATCAATTAATCGTTCTTTCGTTCTCTAATTCGTTCGTTCATTCATTCATTCAATTATTAATTCATTCACTGAGGAATGTAAAGTACATTAGAAAGGAATGCAGTTGTATTTTATTTTATTTTTTTTGTATTTGATATAATTGCACAGATTATTATATATATAGAGTAATCATAGAACATTTTTTCGCAAATAAATAGCGAAAAAAGTAAGTATATTTTGAACCCAGTAAAATTACTTATCCGCATTATGTAACAACCATTCTCTTATCCTTTTTTTTATACTTTATCTAATTTTATGTAAATACATAATTTATTATAAATTTATTGATTATTGAGTCAAACCTGACTTCAAACTAGTCAGAACGACCGTTCGTTCGTTCATTCATTCGTTCATTTATTAATTCATTCACTGATGAATGTAAAATTCATTGGAAAGGAATACAATTATTTTTTTTCTTTCTATATAATCGAAAAGATTATTATGATATATATACAGTAGATATAGAACATTTTTCGCAAATAAATAGCGAAAACATACGTGTATTTTGAGCCGAGTAAAATTATTTATCCGCATTATGTAACAACCATTCTCTTATCCTTTTAACCCGTTATCTACTTTTATATAAATGCATAATTTATTATAGACTTATTGATTGTTAAGTAAAAACTGACTTCAAAGCATATTATTTTCACGAATGGGTAACAGGTATTACACAAAGGAAACTCCATTAGAATAAAAGAGACTGGCAAGTCTGAAAGTGCGTCTTTGTTTCTTTTATAAAAAGCATATCGAATTTCGTGTTTTAATACACATTAAAGGTTCCTTCCGTAAACATGTTTTCACAACAATTTTATGATATTTTTCACTTTTTCCCGTGGAGTCAACACCACTTGTAAATTCTCGCTGGTGATAAGCTTTTATTACGTAAGATCTATATCAATTAGCTTTAGCATTTCATGAAGAGTTATAGAAACCCATGCTGTTTGTAAAACACGGACTGGCCGGGGACTATGAGCTGTGTCTGCTACACAACTGACCATGAGAAATTCCCCGCGGTTATTTAATTCTAATCCTCTCGGGGAATTGAAAGAGGGGAGGGGAGGGAGAGCCGGGGAGAATACACCTCATATCTTTATCTCGCCTAGCCGGTCATCTCTTTTGTCCGAACTGATCTTAACTCGATGCCCCCATAGTTTAATAGTCTCTGGACAGTGTACTCCACTCCAATGCCGTCTCAGGGAGAATGGAAATCTCCACGAGCCATTGATTGGTGTTCATAGAGCAACAAAAAGCGCGGGAGTTGGAGAGAAAAAGGTAGCCCATTCTGATCTTCGAGCTGTGACACTCAGCCTAGACGAGGAAACAAAGCTCAGAGACCGAACCCTGCGGCCAATGCTAGAGGTCCCACCGGCTTATCCCTCTCCACACATAGCTATATAGGACTGCAGCACGGACTAGTTGTTATTCAGTTCAACCCCAGCACAGATGTGTACAGCACACTTCGTTCATTTACTACCTTTGCCAATTTTACTGGAAATTCAATCATGGCCACCTCTATAGTGCAAACTTTATTCGAAGACGCCTTGGATACTTGGAGCCCTGTAAAAACCACGATTTTCTTAGACAACGAGACTTGCAATTCCCCCATGATGGACTACATTGTAAAAACCACCAAAGGGAATGGGTCTGCTGCCTCAAAAAGCAACACAGGAGTGGGCGGATTTCGACAGTAAGTGTTTTGCCATGCCCCCTCACAACCTCACCTGTTAAGTTATGGCGATTATTTTGCATGCCTATAAAGTCAGTTTGACCTTGGCTGCATTGTGACAGTTAACTTTTCTGGTAAATTCTCGGAATACTCATTTGCGGCATCTGCCCATGTAGTTGGTAGGTTTTAGCCTAGTCATGATACGGCTATGGTACCGTGACCGGTGATCCCGTGGCCAGTTTTAGCCCAGGTTGGTTTAGTTTATAATTAAAGCCTAAACCAATTGGTTTTCTTCGGGAATCTTTGCTTTACTTTAGTAGAATATAAACCTATGTAATGTGTGTACTAAATATTATTTTTCGACATTTGTCAAAATCTAGATGGAGCAGTTGAAATATCAATAAATTTTGGTATGGATTATATTTCATTTGACAGTTCTTTACAATCAGGGATCAACATATAGTATATTGTTATACCAGGTCCAATCACTGTATCACTTAGGCTTCAAAGATTGAACAGTTTGACTAATTTTCCCCAAAATTTCGTTTGAACCCAAGATGGTGTAAGATGGGTTCAACAAACACTGAAGCCTATATACAACATGGTGACCCAGGAGGACTGTGGCATGTATTTAGTGTAAAGGCATGTAGAAAACACACCTGGACTGATTACCTGTAAACACACCTTTCAGTTTAGGTAATCAGCCAGTCCGCTCACAGAACAGTCCAGTGTTACGGCACGAAGAATTTACCTGGCCGCATACATTAGTACACCACAGCTGTTCAATGCATAGAGGCAGAACATACAAACAGCATGGAATCGTGCAACTAAAGCTATGTGTGCACCATAACTAAAGCTATAGCTTACAAACTATTGTTGTCAAACAAGACCAGGCAAAATTTGGATAAAGAAAGTAAATCAATTAAATGTTATGAGGACATTCATTCATTTTCTATTGTATTTGTTTGTTTATGTTTTGAATTTATTTATATTTCCAGACGTCGTTGCCGGACTTTGAAGAGAACTGGAACTAATACAGTAAGTATTTGATTTATCTTGTCATAATGACAACATAAGTTAATTCCAGTGTAACTCAGACGCTGGTTGGCGAGTTTGATCTAAATATACACGTTTTATACTGCTTACGAAATTGAACAAAATTACGATTGGACAGCCCTTTGATGTTATAAAAGCCTTATGGGATTTAAAATGAAAGCTTCATTTAAAATCATTGAAATAGAATAACGATAAATTATTGAGTTTTTGTAGTTGAACAAGAAAGTATTAAATATTTTTAGCAACAATTCTTGATTAGTTATATTTGCTATAGACCTACTCTTTGACACAGTTAACTGTTAAATTCCCCATTAGTTATGAAATCATCACCTAAATGCACTTTTCTGTCTTTCAGAATAATGATATACTTAAGAGAAGTTCAGGTGATTTCCGACAAGCTTTGGCAGATGTGAAGCCCGAGAATGATGATGAATTATTTGTGATGTCAGAGAGGACGCCCAACTTCGGGACGAGCTTGTTACTCGATGAAGGCTCATCGGACAGTGGCGTCCGCTTTGACGAAGGCTCGTCAGACAGTGGTGGTCGATTCGATGAAGACCCAGAGACCGTTACCTTCGCTGTTCCGGTTGGTATACCGACACGGAGAATTGAACTCTTTGAAGAAGATGCCTGTTCACCACTGTCTTATTCCCCCGTTAAGTCTCAAAACCTCCCCACTCAATTCCCTTCGTTTTCCCAATCTAGCACGGTAAGTTGTGCCCACGATTGGCCTAATATATGGGCAAATTGATATAAATCACAAATGAATTTCTTATAGGCTTACTCTTTTGCGATGTCTCACATAAAACGAAATGTTGATTATTAAAAGCGAAAAGTTAAAGGAAATGTGTTAACATTTTCAATCACACAAGAAGTATTAATTGTAAAGCTCGACAGAAAATGGATGGAAATAATAGTTACCCAGTTTCTTGAATAGGCACATTCCGCTGAATTGCATATAGAAATTCTAACAACTTGGAATTTTGGGGACAAAAAAGCAGCCTGTACATTTTGCTTACTTAACTGATTTCTATTTCTTCAAGGACGATGGTTTCTTTGAGGACATTGTTGCCGTGGACGACACAGTAAGTCATATAAAAAAGACAACAAAGAAAGCTTCAAAATCTGACTGGTACATTTCTGTGTTGGATGTTGCATAACGTAACGGGAAAATATTGAAATATGAAAATGTTTAAAGCACAACATCCAACGATGACAATTTCATAAAATGAATGTGAATTTAATTTATTGTAACTTGCTTACAAAATTCAAGGAATTATGTTTTCTTGTGTTGAGGCCCTGTTGTAACTTTTGTATATCTATACTTTTCTTAGTTTTTCATTTTATACCCTTTATAATTTGACAGGATGACAACGTGAATTTGACAGGATCATTGGCTTCTTTGTTTAAAGCCCCCGTTATAACGACACAGAGCTCAAACGCATTCCAGGTATGTTAATCTATATTCGTTAAATTGATTTATTGATTGGTGTCAATAACATTAACACGATGCCCAGAGATGTTTCAATGATATGAGGAACGGTTACCTTCGACAAGAAGGCCTTCTAGTGGTTAGGGTGTTGGTCTACTATTCCTAATATGTTTTTTTTACGAGGTTTCCTGCAGGGTTTCCACCATGTTTAAGACATAGCGCTAAGTTCACAACCCATCTTCATATAAGTGAAATATTGTTGGGTAGCCGCTAAATTACAAACAAACAAACAAATCTTAACAAATAATGTTTCTAAAAGTTCACATCATGAATGTACTTTAGAACGTATAGGCCTACCCTTTCTATATAGGCTATACGTTGAATTACAAGCACTATTTATAGCCTATATCCCATATTAAAACTCAAAAGAAACTGATTGATTTTAAACTAATAGCCGTAACGGCTACGAATAACATATTTTGTAGTTTGAAATGTTTTTGCCTTGATAACCATCCAGATAAGAATCGAAAAGTTGGGAATAGGGCATGTAACATGTCCTATGCATTATTCAATGTAACGACAGATGCGCGTGACTAAATTATTATCAAAAAACATACAATTTTAATAAATTTCACTTATATACAAGAGATTAATCTTAATTTGTATTCTGTTTTCCTTTCTGATAAAAGTGTACTGTTTATAATCAGATAAAGAAACCAGTATGTATGAAGTTGACTGGGCGACTGGACTCACTTGAGATTCGACCCAAGGGAGGTAAGAAAAGGCAGATTTCTGACGAAGAGACCAACCCATTCGAGAAAAGGCGCCGGGGAGGGGGCGGACTAGTACATAGATCATGCAGTGAGGAAATACCGAGAGAAAAAACCGCTTGCCCTTTGAAGAGATATATGTCTGCAAATGACGCTATTATCCAGGCTTTAGATAGAGGTATGTTTTATTTGCTTAAGGATATCTGTATTTCTCACTAGATGGCAGTCGCAGAGCATTGTATACCACTAATTTCCTATATATTTATGGAGTTCCATGTAAAATTAGCTGGCGGTTGGAGAGAGCTTTATGTTGCCCTGGTGCTCTCAGAGCTAAAGGGGAACAGAAAGCCGATCTGTTTGTGGTGTCTGTATTGTGACCTGTATGTGTTCCGTCCTGTCTTTGTTTCTTGCCAGTGGTGTCGAGGGTGGTTTCCTTTACCCCTTGGGCTGGCACGTCGTCATATAATTGAAATACTCTTGATTACGAGAATAAACCCAAATCAAACAAAAAAACAAACCATGTAAAATTATTCGCACCAGCAAAACAAATGATACCACAACAAAGTGCTTCTCATCACAACAAAGTGCTTTTCATCTAAAACTCTATCGATTGTTAATACGTTGGCATTTACAAAAATGATTATATTTTTATTCCAGCTGAAGACAATACGGATCTGATAGGTGATGGCAGTGTTTCTTTCTGCCTGCCCACAATCCCTGGTAAACACCAAGACTTGAAATCCATAACACCAGAAACCTTATCTAAACTCATCAACAATGAATATGATCATATTGTAGAGAAATATGTGATCATTGATTGTCGATATCCGTATGAGTTTGACGGGGGACATATACAGGTAGGAATTAAGATCTCTTGCTAAAATCCATTGGTTCAACTAATCAGTACCGTCGTTGTTACCAACCACATGAGAGTGATTTCCTTCACCAACTGTGCTGGCAGGCGGCCATGTGAGTGAAATAATCTAAAGTACGGGCAAAACTCCAACAATGCCTCATTTTGACTCTACGGTCTGTCGACCCTCTGGTATATCAGTGAGTCACAAGTTTTGGCTCCAGCAATCGCGGGGTGGTTTTAATGACGTTTCCTCCCTGTTTTCCACCATAATAGGACATGGAACAGTGTGAAGTGGACACTCCCTTGTCATATAATAACCTTGATTTTGACGTTAAACCCAAATCAAACAAAATGATTGTTGTGGGTGCATCGAGAGAGATTTCCGTTAAGCAATGGGCTTTGTACGCCACTGCGAGTGAAATCTCCATGTATACGTCGTTAAAACTGCGTCAATCATTAGACACTGGCAGTAAAGCATTTTGTACATTGTGATTTATTATTTTCTTATACAGGGTGGGTTAAATTATTACACAAAGGATTCAATCATGGATAACTTAATGAAGAAACCATTACAACCAGAAGACCTCAACAAACGAGTCACTTTGATATTCCACTGTGAATTTTCTTCAGAGAGAGCACCTAAAATGTAAGTTATACAGACATTTCAATAGCAAATGAATCTTTTTGAACCACATTAAATTCTAGAAGATTATGGAGATTTCAGCGAAAAACATTGATAGATTGATTTTTTATTTCACCATAGATGTAAATAAAAAAAATCATTGTTCTAAACATTTCGTTTGGAATTTACAAATATAGCGGTCAATAAAGATCACTTGAGCTTGTTCTATCACATTATAAATAAATTTATTATAATAACGATCAAAGGCAGCGTGAATGGTGAAATGTATTATTTTATTTTTAAAATGGTGCTTATTGTCTTAAAGAGTTGATGTGCTACAAATATAGGTCAATCCAGATTTTGGATGAAGAACTGTTTAATTTGAGATTTAAATGGAGATTTGGAGTAATTCATGCCTAGACTGTCAAATTTCAAACGAAGAGAATCTAGATTTTTTTAGGCCAGATTTCGTTAAAATCGTTTCAAACGGATTACTGAAAAAGAAAATCCATTACACTGTTTTTTAGTTCAAAATAACTCACCTACTTATCTTTTCGTTGTTGTAGGTCCCGTTTTCTACGTAACATGGATCGTGAACAGAATAAGCAGTGTTACCCACATCTATTTTACCCGGAAATCTATCTACTTCACGGCGGATATAAAAACTTCTTTGAAACCCAACAGGTATGTACACAAAGCTATTTCCCTTGAGGATTCTCATTGACCATGTCTAATCGGTAATCTCGCAAAGATCGTTACGAAAAATCATCTTGTCAAGATTTTTTCATTAGGTGCTTTATCAAAAGATACGAACCATTATAGTGTTATTGTTATCCGTAGAGAAGAAAACAACAGATTTCAGGACAAGTCTTTAAAATATCATTGCAAGTCACTACAAAATTAACAATCTTGTTTTGTTTTCTTTTTGCAGATTATGTGTGAACCTCAAACCTACATGCCCATGTTACACGATGACTATAAGGAGGATATGAGACGATTCCGACTCAAGTCGAAATCCTGGGCTGGTGACAAGAAAACAAAATCAGCCCGCGGAAGACTTGGCTTCTAAACGTGTTGTACCATGCCCTAGCAATAGCCTGACATAAACTTTCATGTCGAGAGATACTCCTGGAGGCACACCCACGAGTGTTCGGAAGGCTCACATAGGAATGATCGGAAGGCACACACACACGAGTGTCTCGAATGCACACACAATCCTCCGTCTCTCCAAGCTGTTATGATTTTATCATTGTTCCTAGAGAATTTATTAGTGTCAAGCTAACGCATCAGTGCAACACGTGGACACGAGCATGACGTGCAATGGACTCTTTTTAGGAACAAAATATTTATAATATGCTCCATGTCTTCATCAGACAGACGACACTTGTTAAAGATTTCATTTTGGGTTACACCATAGACATAGGGGATTCGCACTTTGGTGTATTTTCACAGCTGCCTTTCGTGTTAAAATGCAATCATATAAGACATTTGTGTTACTTTCCTCAAGACTCGCCTGAATTTGTATTTTTTGGGGAAGTATTATTTCAGAGATTTAGATGGCAAGGTCGTTCAAGGTTTTCGGTCCATTGTAAGTGTGTCAGTTTTATATATACCCGAGAAGTTAGACTCTGCCCCGAACTTTTACAATGCACTATTTTTTTTAACTCTTCCCTACAGCGACCCCGGAGATCGGGAGCAGAGTGCAGACGCGACCCGGGTCTGACTTGAGGATGACAAAGAAAAACATTTGGCTGGTGTTCTCGTATTGGTCTACTGTTATGTTGAAGATCTTCTTGATCCAAAGCATGCAGTTATTTATAGATTTATCCCCAGGAAAACTGTGGGCGGTTTGAATTAGCTCTCTGTACCTCTCGGAGCTACGAGGCAACAGATTTCCTCCACCCATTGGCGTGTGACTGTCACGCCGTCACAGGAGTGAAATTACCTTAAATACAACGTAAAAACACAGTCAAACTTAAGGCAACTCCCGTTAGGCAGCAGTTCAGCAATCGATCATTGCAGAAACCCAGCCAAATGTTTCTGTTAGCAGTTTGTCTTCCTCGTGGATGTTCCGTGTTGTATCGACACAGATCTAGGGTATAAAGTTGTCATCCAGCAATGGCTGACCATTTAGAGCATTCAGTTTATCCGGAATGTTAGGCAACGCATTTAATACAGTGCTCATTTATATTTTTACCATTAAATGTCGAATGTTATGTTTTCACTGGTTATTTTAACGCAATGTAGATATGTGTTCAGCACTGAATTTGTACATTTTGTATATAGTAATATATATGCACATAGTCTTATCAGAACAATATTTTAGGCATTGTATACAATCATTTTTAAATACTTCTTGGGCGACAAGTCAAGGAAACCAAGTTTAGCTCACAACAAAACCATACAAATGAGCTAAATATCTTCATTATTGTTTTTGTTTTTCATTAGTTGCTACTCGTATATTGTTTGTTTACAGTAAACGTTTTGTATTATTTATTTCCTTTTATATAATTATTTTAGGGTTTTCTATCATATTCTCAATGTACTTGAACTATTTCCTAGGCATATCTAATGAAATATAATATACGTATTTATAATTTGGTTGTACATAATGTAGAATCCGACATTTGTTGGACTGACTCGTATAGTAGTCAAATCAATAAACCTTGATAAAATTCATGACTAAAGTATCTTATATTTGGTTTTTTTAACTTGTTTTAGCTTTTGAGTATTGTTCGCATGTCGGCTTGGGCTGTTTGGATGCATTTATTCACTACATTCCCTAGACTATATTCGCCAGAAATTGTCAAGAGCCTTCCTCTCGATATCAACGTACGTCAACACGAAGGCTCAGCAGTTAAAGTAGCTTTCTTTTTTTTGGTTAGCAACTTAGCAGACCTGAGGTTTTGTCTTGTCGAAAGGCCTTGATGTCCACGTGATCCGGATGAACTCTGACGGTATCCGTCGCTGATTGGGCTCGAAGGTAGCCGTCAAATGAGTTGAAATAATGTTAAGAATGGCGTAAATCTCAAATCGTCAACACAAAATCGATTTGTGGTTCTATAAATAGCTGTAGCCTCATTTCTTGTTACGTCCTGTACTGGCTTATTTTATGTTGCCAATAAAGTTTAGGGTGGGCTTGCATCCACTTAATTTTTTTGATTGGGTTTAACGTCGTACTCAAGGGTATTTTACTTATATGACCACCGATTGGCCACTGCACAATGTTCCTTGCCAAATTATACTGTGGAGAACCGAGAGGAAACCTCGCAGAAAACGCTATTGCCGGAGCCACGTATACATCGTGTGATTCATTCCTATACTTGATGGTCAACATCGATACATTCGATCTCGTGAAAGGTACATCGAAATAGGTAAAGTAAGCGTGCTAGCGAACCACTAAGGCACGGCAGGCCAGGGGGCCTCGCATTCCCATGATGAAAGTAAAACTTTTTTTGTTTGTTGGTGGTGTTACCTGAGTGAATCCAAAACTTCTATACGCTCTACGCTTGTGTTACAGTGTGGTTTGGTAGCTCTATAACTCCGTTCATATACACTCCACTGCCGTCCGAAAATATACATACGGAACATCTGTACCAGAACATCCATCGACACTTTCCGTAATGGTACAGTTATCTCTGAGGCGAATGGAAGCCAAAATATTACACGAAAACGTGTAATGTTCACCGCCGGAAAGTTTGTGCGTAATATAATAAAGCAACAGTGTAACGTATACACACTGATGTTTTCTTATGTATGACTTGTTGCAAATAATTCAAATTATTATTATTGCAATACTTACAGTGGAAGAAATTGGAATTATTTGCAACCAGTCCGTGTACCTAGACATTGTTGCTTTCTCATGTAGGATCTGTTGCAAAATATTCAAATTTCTTCCACCGTAAGTATTTCAATAATAATAAAGCTCCAATGACGTTAGGCCTACAATTTTGCAAATAATTTCTGACACATATCCGTGATAGTAAATAAAATTCGTTATTGACATAGTTAATGAATGTTTTTATTTTTCGTGTTTATAAAGTAAAGAAAGCAATTTAAAAAAAAACCAAATAGATTTCCCCCTATGTAACAATGTCTAGACTTAGAAGCGTTGTCTTATGAAGTCTAGATATGGAAGGGATCCATTTTTTAGATTAAATTTTGATTTCTTTATATATTTTCATATTTTTTTCTGAAATATATGTTAAACATTTTATAAATACGAAAAAAACACACCCCAGCGGAGTTTTTTCAATTGCGTATTTTATTTACTATCGCACATTTACAAGCTAGGATTAGAGATAGGCCTTCAACATGGAGTGAGGTTTTCTAATCTAGGATTAAAATTAATAGTGCTTTAAACAACTGGCCCAGGGGACCGTGTGCAAGAAGCATATTAACAAATATAGTGATGTAGGCCTACATGTAGATCTATATTTATAACATAACTCAACTGGTCGATTTAGTTTATAATTGTTATTACATATTTCGTCTTAGCTTTGACCGGAGTTTATTTAAATATTTGTAAAAGATTGAAGTTGTTTACATTGAACTAAACTGCAACAAACCTAGCACAATGTAGGCCTATAGGTCTAATTCCTCCGTCTTAGCCCTATATTTCCCGTCTATCTCTATCCTGGTAAAAGTTGGAAATTGATGCGCCGCTATCGCCGGCCTCTCAAAGCATATATCGGAGTTTTCACTGAATTTTTTTAAAAGATACACTGAAAACAAGGAAAACATGCACCTTCTTGCAATATTGCTTTTCTGACGGTTTTCAATCTTATTATTGCAAATGCCATGGAGAAAATTAAACGTGTCAACTCGAGCGAAAACTCAAATAAAACTTTATTTAAACGTCACGAAAGTAAGAAGGAGTTAGATTATTGTGACATTTGTATCCATAAAAAAATCGGAGAAAAATCAGATATATGTTTTGAGAAGCTGGCGATAGCGGTGAATCAATTTCCAACCTTCACCATGGTTGAGATAAGCGAGACGGATAGGGCTATGACGGAGGAATTAGCCCTATTCCTTTAGCCTTATAAATAAGACCTAGATATTACACATATATAAAGGCTACTATCCATTGTTCTATGCTGTTTGTGGTTCAATCTAACATATCCCTATGACTTTTCAACCCAAGTGTCCTCTGGTTTGTACCCTATACCAGGAGTTTAAACGGCGACGTCAAAATCGAAGCATGTAGAGATATTGTTAACAGTGCATCCTGAATTATTCCCCTTTGTATAAGAAGTGGGCGTGCTCTATTTCCAAGATGTCAGCGCCCAGAGCGAGTTGTTTGATCGTTCTAAGCTCGGCTGTTGAAGGTATGATTTTTGGTTAATTGTTGCAAAATAAATGGATGAAATAATGGTGTTTCGGCCATATTGCTTGACATGATAACACCTGCACACATTTGGACTCCGACTGGAACAGTTGTCTGGTAGTCGGAATAAATAATACCCCCATCAGACCCAGTCAGCTGTTATTTATAGCACTGGTAATGTGGTATCTGACAATACAAATAGCCCACGTATCTAATATACTTGTACTAAACAGCCAATAGAGATAAACCCATATTAAAAAAAAAAAATCTGGCTTAAAAGAAGGCTTCATTCGTCTCTTTATGAATAAGGCAGTCCCGTCTGGGGTACAGACATTAC
>JARFOD010078122.1:0-20233 GCA_031763545.1 Mopalia muscosa
TGTTTTCTAGATGAGCAGTGATTACAAAAATGGTAAGGTGTTAGCCAGTATAGAAATCATACTGTTGCCCAGCTACTGCCACGTGGAGGTCCCTTACATAGTAGCCACCCTATATTTTACTATGAGGAAAGAAACAGGGTACGAACACAGTACAACCGTGTTCGTTTATATGAAATACCGAATGAAGTACTCTGAACAGTGAAGTAGTATAAAGCGGGGCTCTTTCCCTGCACTGTATACCCTTAATTGAATACGAATTTTAGAAGTAGTCTTAACATTGAGGTAGTATAAAGCGGGGCTCTTTTCCTGCACTTTATACACCTAATTAAATGCGAATTTTATAACATTTTACGGAAATTATTCTTTTTACGGCACATGTTAAGTACTCTGAACAGTGAAGTAGTATAAAGCGGGGCTCTTTCCCTGCACTGTATACCCTTAATTAAATACGAATTTTAGAAGTAGTCTTAACATTGAGGTAGTATAAAGAGGGGCTCTTTCCCTGCACTTTATACACTTAATTAGATGCGAAATTTATAACATTTTACTGAAATTATTATTTTCACGGCACATGTTAAGTAGCCTTAACATCGAGTTAGTATAAAGCGGGGCTCTTTCCCTGCACTTTATACACTTAATTAAATGCGAATTTTATAACATTTTACTGAAATTATTATTTTCACGGCAGATGTTAAGTAGCCTTAACATCGAGTTAGTATAAAGCGGGGCTCTTTTCCTGCACTTTATACACCTAATTAAATGCGAATTTTATAACATTTTACAGAAATTATTCTTTTTACGGCACACGTTAAGTATTCTAAACATTGAAGTAGTATACAGCGGGGCTCTTTCCCTGCACTTTATACATTTAATTAAATGCGAAGATAAGAACTTGTTCATGGATTATTTTTACTGCACGTGTCGAGTACACTTAACATATCAGGTAAATGCGAATGTTGCAAAGAATGGGGAAGGAGACCTAGCGGCACAAAAGTGTATACATGCATATGCGAATTAAGAGGAAGAGCTTTGGTCAGATGGTCTCTCTGTTGTGATTTGGTTACATTTGCGGCAAGGGCAGTCGTTTAACCAATGACCTTGTAATAGCCTTCGTCTCTTCCCATAATCAAATAGGAGTTCTTCCGTAATTTCGATGTTTTTCTTTGTGCAAAACAATAACTGTACCTTATCATTTATCATCTTAGCCTTGGCCTGAACATTTGGATGTTTTGAATTTAGGTTCACTAAACGCCCTAATGAGTATTGTGTTTCCTTCGATGCATCAATCAAATAATTTTGCTCATTATGCCGAAAGAAATAGCAATAAATGGCTCTACTGTCTGGCAGAGAAGCAAAATGGTTTTCGCTAATTTTCTTTCCTTTGATAAGCAATCCATTGTAATCGCAGACCGATTCTTCCTTGGAGAAGGCGACAGAGGCTACAATGCCTTGCACACGTCCCTCGAAAGATTGCTCAACGAGGCCAGACCAGTTCTGACTTTGACATAAACTTGGTATGTCAACTCCAGATCTTTCAGTTGGCTGAGCGGACTCCTTAATTAATTTAAAACATTGCTTAAAAACTCGGCAATCCAAGCTTCGCCAAATCCTCCGGTCAAACTCAGCTTTTGTTTTTAAAACAACATCACATTCTATACCAGGAATTGCATAAAGAACGTCTTTTAGCTTTGAGGGCATCTACGTCAAGGGGATGTGACAAGCATAGAGTCTGGAATTCTATGTAACATGGACCAGATGAGGAACTGTCACTGTTTGGTATTTCCTCACTTGGCCCTTGAAGCTCGTCTTGATCTGAGCTTACCGACTGATGGTCAGGTGGGGCTTCGTTGCACAGTCTGCCAATAGCTTCGCTAACGGAAACAATTATGTCGAAACGATTAACTGTATAATGTCGTTGAGCAGTGACTGATGTGTGTGCCAAAGAAAATCAAATTGCATCCCTTGTCTGCTGACTAGTAGTTTGGGAAGATCTAGACGCAGTTTCTATAGAGATGCGAGCCGTTGAGACTGACACGTGAGGTAGATTATACTCCTCCTGTAATCGAGTCAAGTCCTGTGACGGATTGGTCACAGGCTTGGAAGCCTTACCCCCTAAAAAGAAATTATCATGTTTGGAGCTACTCGGGCGGACTTTTGTCAAATAAGCATGAAGCATACTGTGCTCACGCTTACTTAAAGAAAACATTGCCGGCTGCTCTTTTCCCGTTTTGTGTTCTCGAACAGCTACAACAAAACGCCCATTAACTTCCCGTGCACGGAGAAATTCCGTAATCGTTAAGTTCGCAACGACGCCTGCTCTTTGGAAATGCCTAAGTAAGATAACTGCCTGCAAATACCTGGTGACCAGAACTCGATCTTCAGCTGACAAAGATTTACTTTGAAATAACAAATGTTCAACCTTTGGTTTTATTCGCTTGTCATTCAATACAGCCATGGCATCTTCTGGTTTGGGCAACTTATCAGTTGTTGCAAGTTCAAGCAGGCGGTCTCTCCTGTCGGAAGAAACGTGCTTTGATGTGCCTTTCTTCCAACAGTCGAGTTTACGTCGCGTGTCCATAATTTTGATCATGTCTGGGTCTATAGACGAACGATTTGTCCCGTTTTCAATGAACCGGAAAAATCTGGTCAAAGCCTTTTCCTGATTTTTAAGGGTAGAACCTTTAAGTTTGAAGGAGCGCAGTCTATTAAAGTATTCCATTAGTTTTACTGAATCATGTAGAGCATCGATATTTACTGTTTGTGGATCTGGCACAGCTGGGCTGCGTTGCATGAAATGCATGATCCTAGCAATGTACATGACAACATTTCTAATATGCCGTTCTGATCTAACGCCTCCTTGATTTCGCATGAATGACGTAATTGCCCCAAAACGGGATCTTCTACATTAATTCGTTGATATAACCCAGCATCTGACAAGCCTTTTCTAATTTCCGTTTCGTACCTCGGATTCAAACGGCCGTCAGGCCTCACCTCTTCACAATCATCGCCATCAGACTCTTCGGATTGAGATTGTATTAAACCAACATCCGAAGAGTCAGAATCATGGGTAAGAAGGGAAGGGAAAGGGGGCTCTGTTAATATTTCAACGGGAGCTGGGGTAGACGGCTTATTTGCGTCAACTATAATATTAGATTGAGTTGAGTCAATTGGAAGCGTCTCGGTTGTTTCTATGGTAACAGGGTGAACAGGTTCGACAGAAGAGGACGGTTGTGGTTTACTTGAGCTTTTCTTTGGCACGGGAACCGGCTTTATCTACCATTTTGATACCAAATGTTTTAAGAACCTTTGTTACATCATTTATAGATAAATTCTCAGTGGTGTGGTCAAGCGCATTAAGTAAACTATCCCTACTAATTACCTGGTGCTGAGTAAAGGCATATGCTGCCTCTCTAGCCTGCTTCACAACAGCGCGGCGTTCATCGGCCGACCTATCTTTCATGCATTTACGATGTAAATGCGTAGCTAAGTAAGGGGTGACTAAATGACAATATTTACATACGCTTTGGATACGATTATAAGGCTCCGAACAGGAAGAAGAAGGTCCAGCTACCGGCTCGGTCACTGATGCAGTTACAACTTCAGTTTCCTCTTCGGAACTTTCACTTATGACAGGACGCACTAAAATATAAAATACATCGTAGTACATGTAGATTATTACAGCGACTTTTAAATGTCCTAAATATTGCTATTGTGAATGTTGACAGACACAGCAGTAGTAATTTAAAGATCGATGCAGAGATATATATGTTTATATAGACTGTAAGTTTTCGTGATTGTAGGTAAAAACAGCTCTGTTAATCTAAAATAATCGTCATTATTAAAGAGGGCGGTGGATATTTATAAGCACATTAACAAGTGATGTAAATCAAAACAAGATATTTGTTTGTGTAACGTTATATTTCAAACACACTTAATTTCGAAATAAGTGGTCTTGTAAAAATATACTAACCGATTCGTTGCTTTTTTGTCATTCTGCTTGAACCTTCCCCTGAAAATATAAAAAAAATGAATCCTCGACATAATTCAATAAAGTATAATGATGTAAATAAATATTTCGTATTGACTGTTGGCAATAACAGGGCAGAGATCTTCACTTAACCATTAATGCAACAAAATCGGATATTTTACAGACCTTTTTGGCTGTTTTTAATTTGTTTGAATATAAATATATCACAGTCACCAGTCCACCCGCGTTTGGTCTGTCCTGAGCCCGATTGTCCTGTAAAGGAATCAATGCCTATTATAATGAGCATATGTCCCAAAAAGGAACAATATAAATTTACATTCATGCAAATTTCATTGAACTATAAACGCCTTTTGTGTCGGTCCCATTTACTGTATTATTTTATTAGCCAAACTAGGTAATGATAACATACATTGTAACCTGTCATAATGGCTTTTGAACCATATATAATAATTGTCTATAACTGCAGACATACACCAAATATAGCCAAATTCAAAACAGTACATTTGGTGATTAATGTTAAGATGGCATACAGGTATAATCCTGTCGTACGTTTCGTCTATAACCTTTTGCCTATTAGAGTCAAACCTACTATTTATAACTTGTTACATAGCTAAAACTCTATTCTATCAGTTGACGTCTGTTTAGGAAAGATTGTTGTCTCACATGAGCAAAACAATTAAGCTCCGATAATTACAAAACATTCAAATAAACGCTCTATCCAGATAGCGCTGTAGTGGCCATTGATTTATGCCCTTATACTTCGTTTTTTTACCAGCAAAACCAGTGAGTTATAACTTAAAACGAAACTTGTAATAAATGCTTTTTGAACCCAATAAAAGAATTGTAAATAACTAACGCGATACTTCATGAAATATCAAAATTCCTAACCCTACATATTGCGATAAATTTTAACATGGCGTACCGGTATATTCCAGCCGTATTATTCGCACATAACTCTTTCCTATGATAGCCAGAACCACGATTAATACTTCGTTAGTTAGCTAAAATGCCATTCTATCAGTTGAATACAGATTCGGCAATATTGTTGTCTCAGTAGTGTCCCATGGGCAATACAAGTAAGCCGTGATAACTGGGAAACACTCCAATTTACACACAACAATGCGCCTTTTACTCAATGTAAATTTTATTTAAATTTTGATGAAATACGTTACCGATAAACAGTGTACGTTTGTGACGTTGATATAGGTAGATAATATGAACATAAAGAAATAAACTTACCTTCCATGAAATTGAATAAATTCGTTTCACTTTTTCAAATTTCAACCAAACAGATTAAATGAAATAAATATTACACAAGAAGACTTGTCAAATAAGCAGTGAACCAAGCTGAATTCTGCAATGAAATGGCAATTAAGAAACAAATATAGAATGATATAAAACAAGAGTCAAAAGGTATAGAGAAAGCAATAGTAAAACGATATCCTGATGCGAATGATAGCAGTAGATAAGGTGATCTGGTTTGTTATCACAAATCAGCCCTATATATAGTGAATAGTCTCATAATAGCAGAAATGCTCTTCACTGGAGGCAGTCTTTAATCCCACTGGCTTGGGATTTAAGCTTGGGAATTCCAACTACCAGCTCATTAACGGATTAACGAGTGGTCCGTGTCAGGTATTAAGTGATTATCGGATTAACGGAAATAAGTTGACAAAGATTTACTTCATATCTTAAGGTAAAATATATTTTATGACATTTTATTTTAGATGTATTTGATTGCAAATAATATTTTTTTCTGCTACTTTTTCTTCTTTAGACATTTTGTATCATTTAAATAGCTATAACAGTTTTTATTTTATAATTTGAAAAAGAATATCAGGGCTGAGTATCGCTTGTGTGAAGACCAGCCTTGACTACGAGGGGTATTAAATCATCGGTTTAATGATTAATTCATAAAATAAACACTACTGTACCTATTTACATGATTCAAAATGCATAAAAAAGAAAAAAAATATGACATGTATTTTACTAAATGTTAATTAAAATATCTAAAACTAATATTTTTCTTTCAGCATGTAAGTAAATCGGATTATTAGTTATTATCCCTCCCAGCGAGAACTGTGGTTGGTTCAAGCTCAGCCCTGACCCATCGACAGATATTCTTTCTAAAAATCATCAAATAAAAACTACTACGGCTATTTACATGATTCAAAATTCATTAAGAGAAACATATATTTTATGTAGTTTATCACATCTTAATTAAGATATTATGAAAATAATTTTTGGCTATCAAAAATTAGGAGCAGTGGATAATAAATAAGCCGCCGATCGGTTGGTCTATCTGTCGAGCTATACTGTCGGTTGGTCGGTCGGTCGATGGATCTGTCGAGCTATACTGTGGGCCTATAGTCTATGTAAGATACTGTCGAGTCAAATCTGAGAGAGAAGAACAAAGTCAGATTTCTCTTTATTTATTTTTTCATTTTTTTTTTTTTTTACCCACATCAGAAAATCACAAATGAATATATATTAAATTAAAATGACACCACATCCTTACTCAGCGTGAAAAAATCACCAAAAAAATTTACCCAGCCGAATCTGAAAGCTGATATGCTATTCTTGGTATTGACATACAGTGTTAACTTCGCGAGCCTTAAGCCTAAAGTTGTATAAGAACTAGAAAAATATCACCATTGGTAAAATTATTAAATCATAGAGGCCCTATTCCATCCTTTTCCATCCACCGTTCATTCAGGAAGCTGACAAGCAGGCTTACTGCGGCCTCCCCTACCCCATGGGCTCTCAGCTTCCCAAGAAACAGGCCTAATGCGGAAAACTTTTATTGAGTGTGAGCCTTATTCATTATATGGTACCCTAATGCTCTGTTTAACTTTACACGAGTTTGGTTAACTTGACAAAAATTTGTTCTCCCCAAAATAATACCGGTATGATATAGCGATTGATGACCATAAGGCCAGCAATATTCTAAACAAATTCGCACACTTTCAGGACCCCCAACTTTGAAGTTACTAATAAGGGGACGCAATCCATATCAATGTAGACAATATTACTTCTGCACTGAATGAAACATTTTTGCTGAATTAGAATAAGCATATATGCTCGGTTTGGTAATCTAACACAAATCTAACTGTTACCTGGAAAATATTAAACATAAAGAAAAAAAACTAAACTTTTTGTCTCCATGTAAAATAATCAACAAAGAATAACTAGTTTTCCATTTCTTACCTCCCGCAATAATACAAGAATTTGATTGGCTTCTGAAATATACCACAACCAATCAAATAAAATAGCACATATCGTTTCAACAGCGTTATAGCGTGATTTTGATTGGCTGTTTCAGTCACACCTCCTTTGCGAAAACGAAAATGGCTTCCCTTAAGTTGTACTTTGACTTGATGTCGCAGCCAGCAAGATCGGTTTACATGTTCATGAAAACAACTGGTATTCCTTTCACCGAAAAGCAAGTGGCGTTAAGAAAAGGTACAGTGTAAAATGGCACAAAGAAGTGGAACTGCCACGATCGTATATTGCTGAGGTGTCTCTAGCTCAGTATTGACTACGCTAGCCTCACGAGAGCAGGGAGGCTGTGTATTACCCATAGCTAAGGTGTCTCCTGAAATCTCAGTGAGATGTGCATCAATTAGCCATATAAACAAGACCTAGAACTAGAAGGCTAGATATACTAGATCCAGGTCTCGTCAATGCTGTCTAACATTTTATTGACATATGTATATCTAGGTCTATGCATGAATGGGAGTGCACTATTACAATTAGCACAATGTATAGGGATAATTCCTCCGTCTTAGCCTAGCTTTGTTACGTAGCGGTACTTTTATACCGGTATAGATCCAGGTATCGTCAATGCAGTCTTACGCGTATGGAAATACCGCTAAACGTAACTAAGCTAGACTAGACGTAGTATAAGCCTAGCCGAGAAATTCAGCTCTGTCGATTTATTTATTATATTTCCATTACCCTTGTTTGCAAGAGGAATGTCCGAATTATTAAAAGGAGCAAACATACAATCCCATTGTTCGGGTTTTCTCAACTCATGCGAGTCATGGTGCAGGTTGGGAATTGATTCGCCTCTATCACCGGCCTCTCAAAACATACATCTGATTTTTTTTAGATACGAAATTCATAATAATCTGACTCCTCCATCCTTTTTTAAATACAGTCTTATTTGAGTTTCTAGCTCAGTTAAGTTATCTCCCTTTATAATGCGATTAAAATTAAACCGGCAGAAAAGAACTGTTGAAACAAGGTAAAATAATAGTTATTGTTTTCAGTGTTATTTAGAGAAAAATCTGAGAATAATCAGATATATGTTTTGAAAACCCTGAGATCGTGGCGGATAAATTTCCAATTTTCACCACGGGTTGAGATAGGCGGGATGTAGGGCAAAAGGCACAGCTATGTATTTAAAAAATCATCCAACCAGTTGAAAATGCTAATGTAAGGTAATCTCACAAAGATCAAGATATAAAAATGCCTGCAGCTTTGGTTAACATCTTGTTTGAGTGGCATTTAGAAGCTGGGTAAATTACAAAGACATGATGATATAAGCTTATCATGTCCAGAAGTTGGAAATCCATCTCAGTCGTCATGTATTTGTAGCTTTGGTTAAGTCGTAGCAAGTGTGCTTACTAATCCTACTCGTGAGGGAGTGGGTGGGCCATGGCCCTGCAGAATTCTCCACCGCCTCCCCCCCCCGCTTCCTCAGTCGATTGTAAGACATTTGTTTGTGATGTTCTGTATTTGTGTCTGTCGTCATATAAGTGAAATACCCTTGAGTACGTCGTTAAACATCAAACAAACAAACAATCGATGTACTGTTTATGGGATCAAATCCGTCAACCCTAAGTTATATGAGTCAGTCACACGGTGTGGCTCTGGCAATTGCTGGCGTGGTTTTCATGTGGTTTCTTGCAAGTTTTTCACCGTTATAAAAGGAGCCGTGTGAAGTGAAAAATCTGTCGTCATACCCTTGAGTACGACATTAAACCACAATCAAATAAACAAACAAACATTTTTATATTTTGTTCAGTCTGGTTCAGTGGTTTTCAGGGATATTTTATTTAGTTATTTCAGATTTATATAAATTGTATTTGGTCTAAAAAACAAATGCAGGGGCTTAACCAGAAATCGAAAGTAGGGTGTCCAAAATGGTCATTTTGTTTCACTTTTTTTTTAGTAATATGGTGTCCAATTTTGACAGTTTTCCTATTTCCAGCATGTTAAAATTTATTAAAAAGGGTAACCAAATGAGGCAATTGTTCACTTCAGGGTGTCCATTTGGATGGGTGTCTGTCTAAGCCCCTGCTTAGAATGGGGGCATATTGCATGTTATTTTATTCAAAAACAAATGATAAGAGCGACTTTCACCTCAGTCGATCTGGCAGCATTTCACGAGAGCAGTTGTATAGACTTTAAAATTGGCAGTGCAATTTGCTCTATAATTAATATTTATTCCACAGTCGAGTTGACTTTTAAAATTTGTATATGAATTCTACAGGTCATACCTATGCTTTCTTAGGGGCTATAATTATCACAAACCAACAAAGCTGTTGGCAATTTAATTAATAATCATTACAATTATTGTTGGGTTTTCCTTGTAAATTTCAGGGGAACATCTGAGTGATGAATATAAAAATATTAATCCCCTTTGTAAGGTACCGGTTATTGACGATGGCGGTTTTCTACTCACAGAAAGGTTTGTGTTCAGATCATATATCTATTCTAAGAACCATATGTGTGTGTGTTTTATGATTCTCAAAACTGAAACTGATCAAACAAACATACACTGTAAATATATATTGATTGAAATTTGAGAAAAACGCAAAATCCAAAGGGCATAAATATGGGCCTAACTTTAATACATTAAGATCAAGCACATTTTTTAAAAAGTTTCTTCAACAGTCGATCTGGCATGCAGTCCTATTGAGTGAAAGATTTAAGGAAGCTTAATTAAAATAGGTCGCTCTATGCATTTTCTCTATCAGTGACAATGCTTCCATGAAAGGAAGATAACTCTAAATCTCAAATTGTATGACAGTCGGAGTGCTTCCCCTTGTAGCCATTTGCAACTTTCCATCTGAAGCATCAGAAACTGAAAAACTACATTATAAATTACATTAATTAAGATGTAAAGGGTTAATCTTGAACTGTGACGCCTAGCACTACAGTTTCTCTGTAACACGGTCTGTGTCAGTGGTTTAGTGGTTAAATGACGCAGATTTCCAATCCTATTTCAATGTACAACTCACGGGTTCGAGTGTGTCCTTCAATCTCTGGTATATGAGTGAGACATATGATTTGGTTTCCGGCAATCCCACGGGTTGGCTTTTACTAGCTTTCTCCTCGGGTCTCTCCTTTATCTGAGCATGGTACACTGTCAAATTGATAATCTTTTGACAGGCAGGTCAAATACCTCTGAAAATGACTTTAAATCCCATTCAAAGAAACAAATTGCTCAAACAGTATCTTGGTTTTGTCTTGTTTCAGTGCGGCTATAATGAAGTATCTCACAGTGAAGTATAACCTAGCCGATCATTGGTATCCTAAGGACTTGAAGGCCCAGGTTAGAGTTGACGAGTACCTCAATTGGCATCACATTGGACTGAGAGCCCCAGCTGCCTTTCTATTCAGAGAAAAGGTTTGTGTTTCTCCTTTTACCCTATTTTAATACATACTGTCCAAATTGAAGCTGTCGCTCTGGTGCTCTCTAAGAGGATAATCTTCTTGTGGTGTCTTTGTTTAATTCTTTATGTATTTGTCCTGTCTTGTCTTGTTTTTGTTGTAGTGATGTCATCATTGCATTTTTTCCCCTCGTTTGGCTGATAGACCCCATTATATGGGGGAAATAACTGGAAATACACCCCATTCAGGCTTTCAGTCATACCATCTTTACCAAGGACTTGAACATTTATCTTCTATGGTTATGGTTGTCCTGTCTGTTAGACTTTCCTACACTACAGGGGCCGCGGCCGTGGCTCAGTGATAGCGAGTGCGTTTCCTGAACTGAACATGCTTCATTTTACCGTTCATGGGTTCGAGTCCGCCTTTCGACCATCAGGTATATGAGCGAGTCACATGTTGTGGCTCAGGCAATCGTGGGGGTGGTTTTTAAGAGGTTATCCACCATAATAAGGCTGTGTACAGTGTGAAGTGGACAATCCGTTGTCATATAAGGGAAATACCCTTGAGTACAACGTTAAACACCAATCAAACAATAAAACAAATAAACCTTTTCTACAGACAGTATAACTATCGAGGAACAATAATTTGTATAAAATAATTTGGTCGTGTTGTGTTGCTGTTCACTCTTTGGAAGAACATCAACGTCAGAGAAGGGAAATATTACTTACAGACAGTGTTAAACACAAATCATTCACTTTATCAAGATTGAACATAGATGTCGTCATATCTCACACTCATAACTCACACTTCTATATTATCTTAATTAATAAAATATTTATCTCATTTTCATTGTAGTGTAGAGGTTACTGTGTAAAAGTGTGTGTGTTATACTGTCTATACTGAGCATGGAAGGAACAGTATGTTTCCATCCAATGAAAACTTTCACTTTTTATGGTTGTGTTAGTTTTATTACTGGTGGAGTCCATTGCAGTCCTACAAGTGAAATACCCTTGAGTAAAATATAAAACACCCATTAGTCATTCACCCTTAAGTCTGTCACACACTCATAGAAGTGGAATACCCTTGTGTATCACATTAAATATCAGTCAGTCAATCAACCAGCCATTAGATTAACACACTTCCATACAAGTGAAATACCCTTGATTATAACATTAAACACCCATCGGCCAATCATTTTTATATGGGCACTCTTCCATACATGTGAATTACCTTTGAGCACAACAATAATCACCCACCCACACAAGTGAAATACCCTTGAGTATAACATTAAGCACCCATCAGCCAATCACCTTTTAGATAAACACACTCTCATACAAGTGAAGTACCCTGAGATAACAACATTAAACACCCCGGCCATCCATCATACACCCTTGAGACTGGTAAATTCTCATACAAGTGAGTATCAAACACCAGTCAGCCAATCACCCGTTTTAACGGTCACACTCTCATAGGAGTGAAATACTCTTGAGTATAACATTAAACACCTAGTCATCCAATCACCAAATAACCATAATTATGGAGCCAAATAACCATAATTAAATTTTAAAAAAAATATTTAAAAAAATTGTGTTGTTTTCTGCTTTAAAATAAACTGTAAAATACAATATTGAATTGGCGGCTGTTGAATAAAACAGATATTTTTATTGTACATACATGAATTCAGTTCTCTGGATAAAACGGCCAGCACTTGTAAAGCTGATCTACAAAGGCTCATGTTAAAAAGACAACGAATTTACTCAAGTTCAGGCTGCAAATCTGTTTATATAAATTACTTAAAATAAAATGGCCAGTATATAAGTGAAATACCCTTGAGTATGATGTTAAACCTCAAACAAACAAACGAAAGCAAGAAAAGTACCCAATAATGGGCAATGTGTTCTAGATTCAGATTTTCTTTTCACTTGACAAAGATTATATTTTTTACCCATAATGTGTCAGTAGATTCTGATATTCAAACTGAGAGAAACATACGAAAACAACATCATTTCATAGGCAATGGCACTATTAAAGTCTGGGTAATGGCTGGTTTCATACTTCCGCTAGGTAAACTTCAGGTGGTATATCATAGGCTTCTGTGTATTGACTGGCTCTAAAGTTTGTGAGCAATGCTTGGGCAGAACCCATCAGTCTGTTTGAAGAGTTAGGCATATATCCCTCATTTTATCAGCAAATATAACTTTAAGGAATTGGTTGTATGCTACCCTATGATTCATGATTCATGAGAAATGCTAAAACCACATTATTAAGTAAATGTAATCAAGTGTGTTTGTGTCTCTCCATTTTTTCAGTTGATTGTACCAATGGAAAAGGGTCGACCAATTGACTGGCAGAATGTTAAAAGATATCAAAACATGCTGAATATGGCTTTGGATGGTTTGGAAAGTTCATTTTTGAGATCACCATTTGTGGCTGGCGATGAAATATCCATAGGAGATGTGCTTGGTGTATGTGAACTCACTCAGTTATATGCAGTCGGAGAGGAAGACATGTTTACTAACAGGCCACTGGTGATTGGATGGATAGAAAGAGTGAAAGAGAGGCTGCAGCCTCATTTTGACTTTGGGCATAGATTAATCTTTAGAGTGAAAGACACCTTTTCAAAAATGTCTAAAATGTGAAGTACATTAATCCTTTTTTACATAAACATGGAGATAGAAAGAATTGCCTGCAATATATAATTTTGTTTGGAAAATCTAAAGACCTACACAATCATAGCATTAAGAACACAAATTTAAACTTAATACTTTTTGAATTATTGCTCTTTTTTTATTTATATAATTTTTTTTTTTTTTTTTTTTTGAATTTTCATTTTAGATGGACCTGGAAACAGTGCATATGTTTCAAGAACATCAATTTATTCTATGAGTTATATATGTGTATTAATCAAGGTTTACCTTATTGTGTGAAGATTTATTTTTATTTTCCAGAGCTTACATTATTTCTATGATGCATTTCTAGTGAGAAGGGCATTTTTTGTGTGAGTTAGATGAGTATTACATAGTTGATCAGATAGAAATCAAGCCTTAACAGCAATAAACTGATTGGCAAAATATAAATTTTCCCCAAAACTATTTGATATATACTTGTCAAACTATGAAGGCAAAATAAGCCTTTTTGAAAGCTTGGGTTTTCAAGATTGAGTTCAATCAGCCCAAGAGCAGAACAAATATAAACAGAATGTATGTGATTGTTATATTTATAATCTCAATAAATGTTCATATGATATGTGAGCTTTTTTAATTGTATGTCAAAATACAGATTTGAATTATGGCTGGATCTTAATTTTGAAATGTGCATTTCATTTCACTATCTACTAATAATCACAGTATATGAATATTGTGAAATAGAATCATAATTGCATGGAATCACACATATTCAAAGCTGCATATGTTTTCTTACAAAAAGAAAAAATGTTGTATCATCATGAAGTATTATTGAATTTATATTTGTTTGTACAATAATGAGTCTCTGTATAGCAAGCATCCTTTTAACTCCTGTTGTCTATTAATTCAAACTGATTTTGTTTTGAACAAGACGTTGTTAGGTTTATAAAACAATTTATTTAATAAAAGAGATGATATTCTTATTAACTTCACCTATCTCAACTTCACTTTGTGACCTTTACAGAAAAATATTGTGTACTTTTTTCATATTAGTTAAAAAAACATAATTACGGTAGTTCCTCTATAATTTCTACCATAATTAATGCGTTTAATGATGGCACTTAATTTCCAGCTTACCTGAATCTTCAGCAAACCCAATCTACACACCAGTCAATATGAATGTCTCCCAGGGGATCGATTGTATATACAGTGTTTAAAACTCTTTTGAATGCATGCTTTAAATCTGTCAGAACTGGCATGGCAATGTCTAGGTTAAAGTTTTAGATGATTGAAAGAATTGGAATGAAACACATAATAGATAAAGACCAAACCAGAATAATTGAAAAGTTCATAAAGTTATATATGAAGAAAAAGCTGAATGATTTTTTCGCCAGTGTTGTCGAGGGTGGTTTATTTGGCCACCAAAGTTGTGTCTTACCAACTAAATTTTGGGAAATGTATTGATGTAGGCATAGCATATTGAAATGTGTGCGATTGAGCTTCATATGTGAAAGAATAGAACCACTTAGATTTACAAGATGAGGTTTGATCCTTGCAGTGGCGATAGGCTGTGCCGGCGCTGATTCAAGAACTCTCCGTCGACCATGAACTACTGTAGCAGTTTTGGTTACCGAAACTGTAAGTTCAAAGATAAATTGTAGCGAATAAATATTTACTGGCTAAACGTCACACGTTATGGACGAGGACGAGCGATCGTGGGTCATGTGCTGAGATTTATCCAATGGAAACCTCGTGTATAACACCCTAATGTTGCCTCAACGTCAAATAAGTTTTCGCGGCACTATGCTCTTAAATTCCAGTAAACAGAGTTGCTTCCCTTGTCTATGGTCGATTCATTTTAATATGATGTATTCACTTTATATAACAACCAGTGACTTTCGTCGTAGTGTTTATGGTTTGAAAACAATGCCAGCCAACAACGAAATTTGATTTGGCCTTCTTCATGGTCGACGGGGAATCGTCCGTGGCCAACAAACATGCTTATTTGTCTTAACCATGAAGTACCATCTCGTGTTTTCAATGCAGGCTGCTACTTTGAGATCAACCACAGGGGCTCGGTACACAGGGGGTCGTATATATGTATATAGAAAAGAAAAGGGTGGACATCCTGGGGTCGACCCAGCTTGTACCATAGTGAATTTCAATCGTTTCAAGTCCACAATCACATAAAATAAATGAATACCACCTGTCCGTCTGAGACAAATAGTTCATCTTCAAATCCTAACCCAGAATTGTGATGCAAGTTATCTATCATTCTCAATATTTGCTTGCACACACAAACCTTTTCCTTCTTTATTTAATTCAACCTACGAGCGATGTATGTGGTTAGTGGTTAGCTGTGATTGGATAATAACAAGGTATTCGATATTATATAATCACAGCCAACCGCCATACCCCTTGAACTAGTAAACAGTGTCAAATTTTTTAACGATTTGGATTAAATCGATCACAGGGGATTCTTTTGTTTATCCCACCTTGGCAAGTCTTATAAAAATGTAAAGTACAACTTTCAGAAAACAGAAAAGCATTTTGAGCCCAAGCGCCAGCAAGACCTCACTGGTTGATCAGCTACCAAACTTGAAGGATGGCTTTTGTGTGCGATGCGGTGTTGGTGTACATCTTTTCTCTGGAAATAAACTATATGATGCGTGAGAAATTCAACATGCATCCGGACGAAGTTGAGGTAGGAGAGGATAATGGTGAAATTGTAGATGATATGAAGATTCGTGTTTGACGTCGTACTCAAGGGTATTTCACTTATATGACGACAGACAGAAATACAGAACATCACAAACAAATCTGCTTCCTGTTACCCTTTAGCTCTGCAAACACCAGGGCAACAGAAAACAACATCTTTTCTCGCCCCTTACGATCGACCGACCTGCTCCCTCAAAGGGCCCGTGATTACCGAAGCCACATATTGTGTCTCCCACATATGCCCGAGGGTCTGACTAACCAGTAGTAGGTAAAAATTACTGGTCTAGAGCCTGTAGATCAGTGCAATGTTTTTAAATCCCTACCTGATATTTTCCCTTACCTACTCGAACCACACAAAAGTATGTTTATTTACATGGAGTTTAGAATTCAGGTACAGTGAACCAAAAAATTAACCTCATGATTTTTTTTCATGGTGTGTTCACCGTGAAGAAACGCTGTTGTTGTAATGTCAAATTGAATTAAAGTGAACTCAGTGAAGACAGCCTGAACACGCCGTGTCTAGACAGTCATGAGGTTAATTCTTTGGTGTACTCATAACTGTAGCATATACACATCTAGGCTTTATGGTGCATATTGAATTTTCATCACTACACATGTTTAACATTTCCGAACAATTGAATGCCCAATCTTCTCTTTAACAGAAACTTCAGGGTTGTTGAAAACAATTACATATCAAACTTCTCAAATCTATTCAACACCTGAAACCCTGATAATAAAATAGCAATCACACACAATTGTACACCTCAGTACCTAGTATATAATGAGAGGAGTTTCTAGGGTCGATGCGGTTCCCGAAAACATATAGGCACCCAAAATAATAGATTGTTTGTTTGTTTGATTGTGGTTTAAAGTTGAGCTCAAGGGCATTTCACTTTAAATTGTGCTTGATTGTCCACTTCACACTCTCCCTTGTCATATTAACATGGAAAACCAGGAAGAAACCTGAAATTGCTTATGTTTTATAGGGGATAAACTCAATTTATTGCAACACAACTGAATTCCATTGCTGAATTGTAGAGAAAAAAATGAATTTTTTGCTTGGCAAGATGTTGAACTGGAATTTTTAATCTGTGAAACAAAAGAAATCGCTGTGTTTAAAAAACGTTGTTGTTGTACAAATCACCATCGTTTGTGTGTGTACACATGTAAATATAAAATATTAGCCCAGTGTGCAGTTTGTCAGTAAAATCTCTTCAACTGATTGAAATTCGGACATTCCCGAGAATGTGATGACCAATGAGAATACAGCATGATCTGCATGGCAGAGGCATGTTTGTCAGTGTCGATGACATTTTATTTAAAGCATTGCCCTCTTACCTCCATTACCGCAGTGTTGAAAAGCTACAGTATCATGTAGGCTTACTATGGCTACAACTTTTCTCATAAAACAAGGTTTAATCTTTAAACTACAATCATAATTCTATGAAATGCTGTCATTTGGAGTAATTTTTTTTACAAAATCTGGCTCATTATTGATTTTCAACGATACGTTGTTGTTGCAGTTTAACATCTGATTTCAAGTGACTGTTTTTAGAGAAGTTTTTAGAAACATTTTGTCTAATTTTTTAAATTGTCAGATTAATTAAATACAATGTTTGAAATACCAAATTAAACTATGATGAAAATCAAAAAATGGCTATTTTGCCTTATTTTTATAACAAATTCTAATTAGCTATTTTTTAGTATTTTACTGGTAAATTTAAGTTGTATCAAATATCTTTTATTTCAAAAGAAGGTCCCGAAACTAATATATAAAAAAGACTTTAACATAATCTAAGTAAGAGTTCTGATACATGCCGTTTGACTAATTTCTTACATTAAACTTATATGGTTGTCAAAACATATTAAAACTCAATCAGCATGCTGGCCACAGGGTGTCAAGTTATTCAAAAATGTGGCCAAGAAAAAACTCAATTCGAAAAGAAAATTTTAGTTTTTGGTTGTCAAGATTTTGACTTCTATCTATCCTTGCTATATATACCTGATGGTCAACAGACAGACTTGATTCCGTTAACAGTACATCGAGGTAGAATTAGTAAGCACACACGCCATCAACTTAGCCCAAACTAATGTTAATATATAACTCTTTACATAATATCTGTGTTCATTTCAAGTCGAAAAGTACACAGAACCATGATTATGGTGATGGATTTAGCATAGGAACCTGAAAAAGCATTCTAGAAACTCCCCTGACAATACATGCTTCAGTTAAACATTTTGACCATTAAAAAAGACATCAGTTGTCAGTCAGTGAAATTTCGGTGACAAGCAGTCAAAAAAATGTGGCCAAGACAACCCCACAAAGAAGAAGCTGAACTCTTAACCATATCAGAGAAAATTCCTGTCCTGTGTAAGATTAACCTGCATCACATATCAAAACACTATTGATTTCAAATTTAAAGCATTATTAAAAGTTTGTCAGCCAAGGACCTCTTCAGTGCTACATTTTTCTGTCTTAAATAACTTTTAAAAATTTAAAATAGGATACTCACCTCCTGGAGAAATTTCAGAGTTGTCTCCCTTTGAATATGGATATTGAGAGTCTCCTTCAAGGGGAAGCACTTGTTCTGATTGGCATCCAGGAGTGGACATTATTTCATCCCCAACATTGATTTCATGTTTAATTCCTTCAACAGTCATTGCTGGTTTTATTCCTTCATCTGGTATTGATATAGATTCAGATGTAGATGTTTCAAATAGTCCTCCTGAAGCTGGATTTAAAAAACTGGTTTGACTTTGGCTTGTGGAATAAAATCTGTCAGACAAGCTCTCATCCTCTGATGCATATGGGCTTCGAAAATCTGTTCTGGAAGAGGAAGGGAGTGAACAGTTCCGAATAATTGTTGAGGATTGTCGTTTTCTGCGATTCACAGATGACTGATGGTTATCATATTGGGACAAATTAACGGGCAAGATACATGTAGGTTGAATTTCATTCACATCTTCCTTCATTGATGGAGACAGTCTTTTGCAAGTTTCAACCATAAGATTCTCAGTTGCTGGAAGCTTAAGCCGATTTTGTTCCTGAAAACCTGATGGATCAACGAGCACCTCCTCAAGAAACTGTCCTTGGGCTCGTGTGTTTGTTGAGGATTCTAATTGAGACAGGCGTGGCACTTTATTAATGGACACTATGTAAGGCTCATCCTCCTCTTTAATGCCATTCAGCCATGTTGGATCAGGCTTAGCGTTAGAACATTCTGTCCAATAAACAAAAAACACAATTTTATTGCAGCCGGAGCTGTTATCAAAATTAAAGTATAAAAACACAAGAGTTCCCAGTTGTTTCAGAATAAATTGAAATTTGTTTTAGTGTTGTGTTTAGTCATACTCCAGTAATTCGCAGGTGTTTTACTCTGATGACTTTGAACTGGCAATAAATAGTGGAAAACCTTGTTTGTTTGTTTTGATTAATTGTGTAATGTAATACTCAAGGGTATTGATTGATTGCCCATTTCACAATATAGAGTGAAAACTGTAAGAAAAAGTAAACTTGTAGAAACCATCCCAGTGACTACCAGAGCCACATCATATGACTTGCCCATATACCTGATGGACAAACCTGTACACGCAAATATCTTGTATAATACCTTGGAGTATAACCCCCCAAATTTTTTTTGATACATATGTAGCTGTGTATTTCCATTAGGAACTACCTAACTCAGCGAATGACAAATTAGACGAAAGTTCAATGTAAATGGTACCTACCCAGTGAAATAGATCCTTTTAGTTTATACTCAGCCAGTCTAAGGTCCAACCATACTGCAAATTGAGACAGCACCCTGGGCTCACTGCACAACTCACCAATAATCGAGGCAAACTTGAACTGTACTCTCTCTAGGGACACCCCCATCATATACCAAATATAGTGTAAACTAGTTCTTCCAACAGATTTTATGCCTCTGAAAAATATTTTGATACAAATATGTATATATAGAAGCAAGTAAACAAACATACACATAGCTGATCATATTCAAGAACAATAGTAAGTGTATTTTCTGTTTTCACATGAGTTCTACCCAAATATGTTTTTTTGTTGTTTTTGTAATACCTGTTTATGCCGAGATAGAAACAAAAAATATCAGTGTTGAGGGATGTTTCTATGTTGAATTACAAACATTTGATTCGAAAATAACTGAATAAAATATTTTCCCATTTTCAAACCCTGATATACAGTTACACTAAAACAAAAACTGAGGAGAGGAAAAATTCATAAAATGGGCAAGACTTATAAATTAGACTACACGTCTAGGTCTTATCT